>APFE031738611.1:120788-190591 GCA_000404065.3 Pinus taeda
TATGCCAAAGTTACGACCCCGGGAAATTGATGTACCAATTTACCCAAAACGGGGCCCACAATTGGGCGTTTCATCTTCTAAGGGTCGGTTTTGGAATGTGAAGGGTTTTCCATTGTTTCTCAATAATAAATAGGCCTTCGAGCCTCATTGTAACACAAGTTCGGAACAGTTCAGAGACATGTAGCCGCACATCTCTTCTCAGAGATAAGCTACCATCGTCCTACCTGGTTTATTTCCAATTCTGGTTGTAAGCATATTTCGGTATTTTCCATTAATGAAATGAAGTGTTATTTCCGCTGCATCTCTTTATTTATGGTTATCGCATATCTGTATTTATGGTTATCTCTGTAATATATTGCGTTCCTGTTTAAATCCGGATCATCTGATGTCCACACAATAGGACCATCAAGTTTCCACCTTCCTTGGTTGTCTGCTAGCTTCGTGATCCACTTGTATAGCTCAACTGAAAAGGAGAAGAAAAAGATTTCATGGATCTCTGTATATATATATCTTTGTATATATGTTTTTTTTCTCCTGCGCCATGAATTCATGGATCTTCCTATCCAACCATTCTCTGATCTCATTCTTATTTGGATTCCAGCGTTACGACATCACACATATCTTGTGCAGATTTTGGTCCCGGCAATGGAACCATTTGTTGGCTTGATCCAGGTTCACCATTAATTAGCCAAACAAATACCTACACTACTAGCCCATTTGGCATCAGCCCGCAAAGCATGGATCGAAGTCTCACCCAAAGCAGTATGGGGGAATGTTGGAACCAAGTTTCCGCACCCTGAGATGGTCATGATGTCGGTTTGTTCCCTTTATTCCTTCCTTTGTGCAGGTCACTTCGCTCTAGCGCTTGCCAGATGAGTCCTCTATTCCTCCATTCAATACCTTCGTGAAAGGTTACGATTGCCCTTCACACAGCCCTAAGCTGTGGCTTAGGTACTTTCACACTGCTATGGTAGTGTACCGTGTAGATTCCTAAACTAGTCTAAGTGTCTTACTTATCTCATTAGATAATAACGGTTACTACCACATAAATAGATATCCTTAATTGTGTTTAGTTATCCAATGTAATTGCATTCATTCACACATCATATAAGCATTAAAAAGGGAATTCATACATAAAATGACAAGATGCATTAATTAGAAATAAAGACATAGAATTGTAAAATACTCTTCTTTATTGATATTTCCAAGTAATTACAGACTTTATCTGCCCTGCACACACAGCTGCAAGGGTCCACACACTTAGCTGCAGACTTCCATCCTAGGCCTTTTCACATTAGCTGCAGAGCCTCCACCTATGCTATGACCTGAAACTTAGACTTCTTACTTTAGAGCTATGACTTTTTTATCTTGTGTGTCTCTAAAACTACTTTGAGATTAACTCTTTTTATACAATCCCATGGTCCGCGGACTATGGGTAGATCTCTTATAGTCAACTTTACTTTACAAAACTAAGGGTGGACAACCCTTTATGACTCATGACACCTTCGCGCTCCATGACCAAAAAATGCGGTGGCTTTACAAGTTTCTTACAAAATTTGACCAAAACATGGGCTTTTAGCCCCAAAACTATCCTTAGGGGATCCCATTCCCAGCAATCACCCAGGATATCAAAAGACATTAATAGCAGTGAATAATTTTTATTATTAGTCGAATCTGAAGAAGGATGTGGAAAAATTTGTGGATAGATGCTCGGACTTTCAACAAGTAAAACTAGAGTGTAAGAATCCAGGTGGACTACTATATCCAATTGTGATTCCAGAGTGGAAATGGGAGGTCATTTCCATGGATTTCATCTTAGGTTTTCCAAGGAAATCTAGGCAACATGATTCCATCATGGTTGCGGTGGATAGGTTGACAAAGGTAGTGCACTTCATTAAATTGAAGTTTACTTACTCAACTAGTGATGTAGCACATGCCTTCATGAGATATGTAGTGAGACTGCATGGTGTTCCAAAGAAGAATGTGTCAAACAGGGATGCTAAGTTCACTTCCAAGTTTTGGAAGGAGTTGTTTCAAGGTTTAGGGATAGAATTAGCCTTCAGTACAACTTATCCTCTCTAGACATATCAAAAGACAAAGAGGGTCAGTAGGATATTGGATGACATGTTGTGGGTGTATGTGATGCATCGACAATGAAAGTGGGAACAACATCTTCCACTAGTTGAGTTTGATTACAACAATGGGTATCAATAATCTTTAAGGATGAGTCTGTTTGAGGCATTGTATGGGTAGAGTTGTAAAAATCCCATCAGTTGGAGTGATCTAGTTAATAGATTGTTGATTGGACCAAACATGTTGGTAGAGATGGAGAACAAAATGTGGGTAATCAAGAAGAATATAAAGGTAACACAGGACGAGAAGAAACATTATGCAGATCGGAACAGGTTGATTGAGTTTCATCTTGGGGAACATGTGTACTTGTGCATCAATCTCAAGAAGATCTCCTTATGGATGTAGCCTATCGAATTTCACTCCCTCCAATAGTGAAAGTCCATAATGTTTTCCATGTGTCATTTCTTGTGATTGACTCATTTGTATTGTAGGTGGAGCTACATGGAGAATTCTAGCAGGAGCCTTAGTGTATATTGCAGAGAAATATTCTCATGCTTCGGAACTGAGAAATAGAGAAGGTTAAAGTGCAGTGGAATCACTTTGGGCCTGAGGAAGCTACATGGGAGATGGAAGATCAGATGTGGTTATGTATCGATTCTTATTCGTTGGTTGAGCGAATGTTTTGGCATATGTTTTAGTGTGATGTTTTTTTTTTTTTATGTACACATTTATATGGATATAAATACTGCCATGAGCTATGTTAAAACTCCAATAAGAGGTATGGGTGTCATGTTGATATGGTTTTTATGTTGTTATGTATCATGTTGGTTTGCTTCTCAACAAGTTGATTATTATAAATATTGCATCTAGCTAAGTTATAAAGCTCCATAGGCAATATGTTTTTCTTACATCAATCTTGTTGGTTGTAGGTGTCATTGAACATTGAGGATAGTGTTTCCCCAAGGGGGAGGGTTCTGTAAAATCTAGTGAAAATTAAATGTAATAAAAGTTAATAAAGGAAAAAAAATAACCACAGTTATGGGACACTTATTCTAAACTAAATGTTGTGCAAGACATCCTAGTGGGTGTTCATTTGGTTTATTATTGCTAAAGGAAATTGGAAAAGGAAGTGGAAAAGGCTTTGGAAAGACATGAGTCATTAATTCACATTTTATGTATGAAAATAATGGAAATTAGGAGAAAAGGAAGGTGAAAGTTCATAGGTTTCATGTGAGGAGGAAAATGAAGGAAAGTAATGGAAAATTGAAGAAAATAGAGGCCTCATTAATAAAAAGGCTTATGAGGATCAATTGGTAACCTTTTGGCACTTCAGTTTTGGAGCTTTATTACTATTCTCTCTCTCTCTCACTCTTGGACACTTAGATTTTTCTTGGAGCACTTCAACATTGGATCAAGAAAACAAAATAAGTAAAAGGAAAGAAAGGATCAAGCAAGGAAGAGCATGATCAAGAAACTACATCAAGATTATTTGTAGGTACCGATTTGCATGTATTATTAGCTTGTGAGTTTTTTCATGCATGGTTACACATGTGTGTTCTTGGTTATTTTTGTCATTGGAATGGGTTTTGCCAGGTGTGACAATGTTCTTTAGTATTTCCTTGACATTTCTAGATAGCCATGGTGTGATGGGGTTCTCATGTTTTGGTTGAGCAGGATTGCTAGATGAATTCAAAATTGAGTGAGGTGGTCTTTGAAAGAAATAACACATGTCCTACTGATCCTTGAATAATACTGTGGATTGTGGTAAATTCTTGGCCTAGTAACTCTTGGATCGGACCTAGGTTACAGTAAAGCAATATTTTTTGTTACCTCGGTGGGCCTAGGAATCCTCAACCTGTGAATGGCAAGATATGTGGTAAAGCCTAGACGTTGGTACCTTCAATGAAGCCTAGGAATACCTGGAAAGTGAATGGTATGATATAGAGTAAAGCCATGAGGGTGAGGTATCAGTTAGATCCTAGTGATCCGGTGTGGATTGTAGTAAAGCCTAGAGACTAGGAGACAGGAAAATTCCTCATGGTGTAGGTGCAGAAATCTGGTGGCACCCATGCTTGTTTAGGGCCTAGTGATCTAGTCCGAATTGTGGTAAATATTGGTTCTATTGATGAGGGTGAGGTGGTATAGCCTCAGGAATCCCTGGTTGAGTTTTGGTTATGATTCCCACATTCATGCTTAGAATGTTCCACAAGGGTGAATGGTTGAAGGAAAGACTTGGTTCAGCCAATTTATGGTCAGGTGGATCATGGAAGTCCCAAACCTAGTTGGATTTTGGATGCATTAATAAGAGCTCCTTATCCTTGGTATTTTATGAGAAAAAGTAGTGGTTCATATGAAAATTCTATGTTTTTTGTATCCTTATTATTTCTGTTGTTTATATGCTACTTATGAGTATGTTTTATGAGAGTGATGATGTATGGATCTCATCATGTTTTAATTTGTATATTAATGAACAATTAATATATGACCTAATAGATGATAATATAACTAATATTGTAAGGCACCAATGCTTCTTAGCGATTCTCAGATAAGTACGAGACCCCCATGCTCAGATTTGTTGTTATGACCTGTAGAATGCATATTTGTGACATGTTTGATGAAATTCCTTTCATGGCTAGTAGGGGTCCATTCAAGACTTTGTTCAAGTATTTTTGTTAATATCATTATTATGATGTTATATTTTGTTTCTGGAAGTTTCATGGAGTTCTAGGTAGTGTCCTAAATCTTGGCCCCGAAAAAGTGGCACAAAATCTAGGGTCGCATGCTTAGAACTAGCTGAAAAAGACCTGAATCACCTGCATGCCCTTTCTATGAGAGAAATTTGAGGGTCCTAGTCACATGCATGCCTATGCCATGGTAGTGACTGAGGCTCTAGGTCAGTAAAATGTTAAGTTTCTTCAGGGGTTGGTCACCTGGAAAGGTTGATTGGCTACTGGATTTTCTGTAGCATGTGTGGAGGGTCATTTTGGTTTGTTTTATCATTTCCACTTCCTTAACTGTACATGGGGATTTGAATCATATCATAGTAGTCGCTCATCACATTTTTACTCCAGTGTACCAGTTAATTTTGGTAAATGTGGGAGGAGGGTGTTACAGAGTGGTATTAGAGCATGGTTCATCCCTTGGACTGGATGGGTGGTATGTGTTGGTTATGCATTCATATTGGTTCTACATTCATTCCCTATGCATGTTACATATGTACTTGTTTTGAACGCATGGTGGTGGCCACGTTGTAGTTGTGTCACCATGTGAAATTTGATGGTGTTGATGTTGGATGTGTTTATCATAAGTATAGGTTGATTATGCACTAGTTATTCATGTCAATGTTTGTATGTATCGTGTATGCATGCATGTCATATATATGTTGATTACGCATGCATTGGCATGGTTATAGTTATCATGCATGGGGTCATGAGGTTTGATTTATATGGTCATGCATTGATGACTGTACTATGGTTAGGATGATATCTATAAGTTGTTGTGATTATGTTTATACATGTATTGCACTAATCTGGTTGACCTTGCAGATGAGATATCATCCCCGAAATATACTGAGGTATGTTGATATGTTTATATTTTGGTTTAGTTGACATGGTATATTTTGTAGGAAATATATCAAAGATGACTAAAAAGATGGTATACTAAAGTTCATGATATTCTCCTTATGGATCAGATGACCAGTGCAGTGTTGGACACTTTTCTAACTCAACAGATACATTGAGAAGTTTCAAGGAAGGAATAAGAAGTTGTGAAGCATACAATGATAGAATAATTCAAGCACAAGATAAACAAGAATAATTTAATGCATTAATCCTTTAGAATTTGTCAGAATTGCAGAGACGGGGACCACTTCAGATCAGCCATGGGCTAGAGGATAGAACTAATGGGGTATATGGCACTAGATCTCATGGTGGGCACAGGTGAGATAGGGATAACACGATTAGAGATGGAAGGTTTTTGGACAGTGTGGATAAGAGAGGTGATGGACATGGGTGCTATTATAGTTTTGGTTCTCAAATGCACTATGCTCATCATCGTTATCACCCTTACAGGAGGAGTGGCAGGGGCTATTTTATGGATGAGTTTAAGAAAGCTAAGCCACCTACTTTTGATGGAGATTTGACGAAGTCAAATATGGAGAGGCTTGGTTACTTGGGAAGAAGAAATTATTTGATCTACATGAGTACACAGATAATATGAAGGCCATAATAGCTATCTTCAACCTCATAGGGAAAGCAAACATCTGGTGGGAAGATGTAAAGCAGGTCAGAGACATCAGGACAAAAGAGTTGAGTTTGCATGAATTCAATAGACTTTTAAAAAAAAAAAAAATTTGAGAAAGGTGATATGATAGCAAATGCAAGGAGTTTTATGAGCTAAAGATGGGATTGATGATAGAGGATGAGTATACGACTAATTTCCTAGATATATTGAGGTATGTACGTATGTTAAGGATGAAAAGGCCAAAGTTCATATATTTTTAGTGGATTTCCATTAGCATTTAGAGACCAGATTGAGTATGATGAACCTCAATCACTTCAAGAAATTATTGTGAAATTGAAGCATTGATATGAATAGTCTATAATAGCCCCTAGTAAAAGTTCATGTAATATAAGTTAATAAAGGAAAAGCAAGACCATGGTTAAGGGACACGTATTCCAAGATGAATGTTGGGAAAACATATCCTAGTGGGCATCACTGGATGTGTTTATGGCTAAAGGAAAATTAGCAATGGCAATGACTAAGGCATTAAAAAGGGAAAAAGGTATTCTTGGCACATTTATTTATGAAAATAAAGGAAAATAGGAGAAAAGAAAGGTGAAAGGTCACAGGTTGCATGTGAGGAGGAAATTGAAGGAAAATAATGGAAAATGAAGACAATAGAGGCCTCATTGATAAAAAGCCTTATGAGGATCAATTTGTACCCTTTTGTCAGCTTCGTTTTGGAGCTCTCTCATTATTATCTCTCTCTCATACTCTTAGAAACTTATGTTTTTCTTGGAGAATTTTAGCTTTGGAGCAAGGAAGGGAAAATCAAGCAAAGGAAGAACAAGGAAAGGAAAGGAAAACAAATATCAAATAAGGAAGAGAAGGATCAAGCAACTTTAGCAAGAATACTTGCAAGCAACATATTGCATGTGTGATTTCCTAGCTGGTTTTGACATGCACTACTTTGCATGTTAGTATATGGTTCTCTTGTTGTGAGTGGCATGGTTTTGTCAGGTTATGAAAGTGGTTTTCAGACTTGCCTTTCATTTTTCTAGATAACCATGCTATGATGGGATTGTTTTCTCAGTTTTGAGATTTGGCATTGTCGAATGGTTTCAGAATTTGGGGTTGAGGTGGTCTTAGGAAAATTCCCAAAGGCCTAAGAATCCCTTGACTAGTTTTGGCAGGATACACAGTAACGCTTAAGGGTGGACTCTCGGTAGAGGGCCTAATGATCTGGTGTGGATTTCGATAAAGACTCAGAGACTGGTGTCTTGGTTTAGGGCCTAGTGATCTAGTGTAGATTACAGTAAAGCCTGAGAGACAAGAATTCAAGCAATTCCTCAAGGATAATGATGGAGTCCGAAGGCATTCCTAGCTCGGTTTCATTTTGCAATCTCGATGCTAGCTTTGGCGCGGGTGGAGGTGGTTTAACTTATAGATTTGCTTAGTTGTTTCTAGATTGGTTTATACATGAGATCCCACATTCATGCTTCGAATAAGGCATGGGTAGAAAGAAAAATTTGGTTCAAGCATGTCTACGGTCATCTAGTATGTAGAAGTACTGAACCTAGTCAACTTTGCCTATGTTTAATAAAAGCCAAGTTCTCTTGCTTTTGTACTTGTTAATATGTGGCTTTAATGGTTTTTATCTCATTTCTATTTAGATGGCTTAATGTTAGTTATAAACATGATTATATGACTAGTTATTTTCATGGTTATTTCATGTATTTACTTGTAACTGAAAGGATAATGGATGAAATATCTAATTCATGTCAAAAAAGTCATGGGAAGAGGGTTGTGATCCTTCTTGTGAAGTCTCATATGAGTTATCAGTCATTTATGCTCTGTCTTGTATTCATTTCCTCTATATTGCATTGATGTCGAGTGTTTGACAAAATTTCAGTCTCAGTTAGGGATGGTCAAGCCTAGTCCTGGAGTTAGTTTTTTATTTTTAAGTCTTTCCATCATGTAATTTATTGATTTTGAAGGCTACAAGGGTTTTTGGGTAGTGACCTGGATTTTGGGCTTAAAATTTTGCACACATCCCAGAGTCATAGGCACAGATATGAGGTGGAAAGTCCCCCAACACATGCATACCCATGTTGTGTGTGTGTCAAAAGGTTTTTAGATACACCCTTGCCCATATCAAGGGAGCATCTATGTTTTTAGCTGTCTAAAATATCAATGGGACCAAGGGGATGGTCAAGGGATTGACTGGAAATGTATTCTGGGAGTCCTATAGTAGGTGCAGAGGATATGATATGGTGTGTTTATGTGGGGTCCACTTCCTTAAGGTCACTTAGGAGGTTGAATAATATCATAGTAACTTCTCATCACATGTTTATCCTGGTTGGTCAGTTAGTTGGGTAGATGTGGGAGGAGGTCATTATAAAGTGGTATTAGAGCATTGTTCACCACTCAAACTAGATGGGTTGTGTGTTGGTCATGCATTCATGTCAGTTGCATATGTGTTAATCATCATTATGGTATGTATGCTTGTTACATATTCATGGTGTCGATCATGGGTGTAGTGATGTCGCTATGTGAAAGAGGATGTTGTTGCTATGAAGTGTGTCATCATAAGTGTATGATTAGTTATGCATTGCTAGGCATGTCAAATGTGCATTGATATTGTTTTTTTTGTTGCATGAGGTCATGGTATGTGTGGTTAATATGGCCATGCATTGATTATTGAGCTCTAGCTAGAATGATGGTTACATGGTTATATGCGCATGCGTTATATTTCTATATGCTATCATGATTATGTTATACATGTATTACGTTGATTTTTTGACCTTACATATGAGGTATCCTCCTTGAATTATGCTAAGGTATGTTGGTTTATTGTGATTTGGTTTAGCTGACATGATATACCTTGCAGGAAGAATATAATAGATGACTATCAAGATGGTAGACTACAATTATTGAGACTCTCCTTATGGATCAAATGAGAAGTGTAGTGTTGGCCACTCTTCTGATTTGGCAGACACACTGAGAAGTTTCAATGCAGAAATAAGGAGTTGTAAGGCAGACAATGACAAAATCATATAGGCACAAGAGAAACAAGCAGATGTAAATGCAGTGATACTTAAGAGTTTTAGAATTGCAGCAACAGGGACCACTTTAGATCAGCCATGCGAAAAAGGAAAAAAGTAATGGGGCATATGGAAATAAGTCTTGTGGTGAGTACATGTCAGATAGAGATGACACGATTAGAGATGGAAGGTCCTCAGATACTATGGATAGGAGGGGTGATAGACATGGGTACTATTCTAGTTCTAGTTCTGACAGGCATTATAATCGTCATCGTTATCATCCTTATAGGTAGAGTTACAGGGGAGATTTTCCAAATGATTTTAAGAAAGAAAAGCCACCTAAATTCGATGGAGGGGAGGATAAATCAAAGGATGCAGAGGCATGGTTTCTTGGTATGAGGAATTTCTTCAGATCAAATGATTATTCGAAGAACATGAAAGCATAGTTAGCCACTTTCATTCTTAAATGGAAAGAAAATTTCTGGTGGGATGATGTGAATAATGTTAAAGGTATTTGGGAGGATGAATTGACTTGCAATGAATTTGAGAGGCTCTTCAAGAAGAAGTATTTTTGAAAAGGTATTATGATGACAGGGCTAAGGATTTTTATGAGTTGTAAATGGTTCCATGACAGATGATGAGTATACTAGCAAGTTTTTGGAGCTATTGAGATATGTGCCTTACCTCAAGGAGGAGAAGGCCAAGGTTCATAGATTCATCAGTCGACTACCAGTAGCATACAAAGACTGGATTGAGTTTGATGAGCCTATATTGTTGGAGGAGGCCATTTGAAAGTTGAAACATTGTTATGAGAAGTCAAAGCACAAATTTGATGTTAAGTGTAACTTGAAAGGAAATGAGAAAGCTAAAGGAAAATGGCCACCAAAGTGAGGAAGACCTCAAGATGCAGGTGAGAAAGAAAACGTAGTCCCTTACAAGAAGTTCAATACAATTGAAAAGGGACATGGAGAGTAGCAGATTAGAGGCGATGGTAGAGCATCATTACAGTGTTGGATATGTGGTAAGGATCGTCATAAGAGGGATTATCTGTAGTATCGGGGTGGAATACCTGAGATACATAATGCTCAGTAGGCATGGGGGCTTCAATCAATGAACCTACGATATAACATGTGTGTTCGTGGCATACTAAAAAATACCCTTAATTTGACTACGTATTGGAAAATAAATCTAAAAATAACTTTATTAAATCCCCTACTAATATGAACCCAATACACCTTCCAAATTTAAAAAAACCCTCCTTTCATTAGATATTGTAGGTATCCATTTTTTCATTAACAATTTGTATACCCCTTTATATTTTTTCATTAACTTTGATCTCATTTTTTAATACACAACATATAAAAACCCTTTACCCCCTATTACATTCTCAATATATTATGTCATTTTTTCATCAATATATATCCCCCAATATGAATGCATCTGGTATGGTATTGTTCCCCCAATGAATCCCCCATGTCAGGAGGAGCATACATTGAGGATGTTAGCCATAAAATTCATCAAATTTATGCAATTGTGGACAACAGGCAAGTAGATCATTAGGCATCTATCATTGAAATGGATGGTAATATTTTTGATCAAGTTATTTCTATTTTGATTGATCCTGGATCTAATTATAGTTGTATTAATGATGACCTCATGGATAAGTGTGGTTTCAGAAAATAAGTGCCTGAAAAATCTTGGTTGGCATAGTTGGCTACAGGTACAAATAGGAGAGTTCACCATTGGGTAATAGTTTGTGCATTTGATTTAAATGGTATTACTATAGTAGCACCTTTGAATGTACTACCATTGGGATTGCATAACATGATTTTGGGTATGGATTGGTTGTACCTTCACAAGACCAAAGTGGATTTCTTTGACAAAGCCATTGAGTGCCTAGATAATAATGGGGAAAAGAGAATTTCGTAGGGGAAGAATAATCCTACCTTAGAGAGGATGTTTACCATTATGCAGGCTAAGTGTAGTTATAGAAAATTTTGTGTGATGTTTGCAGTGCATATATCTAGTGACAAGGGAAAAGATGTTGAGGATGCAAAAATATTCAAGAGATACACTGTATTGCAGCAATATCAGGATGTGTTTCCAACATAGATTCTAGAGTTACCCCCTCACATGGAAGTAGATTTCTCTACTAAGTAGGTGCTAGGGGTAGCACCAGCATGGAAGGCACCTTACAGGATGAGTACCCCAAATCTAGTAGATTTGAAATTGTAGTTAAAGGAGACGCTTGACAAGGGATACATTAGGCTAAGTGTATCACCTAGGGTTGCACCAAAAGAAAGATGGCACTCTTAGATTAGGCATTGATGATTTGTTTGATCAGTTGAAGAGAGAAGAAATTTTCTCTAAGATCGACTTGAGATCAGGATACCATCAAGTATGCATCAAGGAAGAGGATATCTACAAGACTGCCTTCAGGACCAGGTATGGGAATTATGAGTTTGTTGTAGTTCCATTCGGCGTGACTAATGCTTCAGCTACATTTGTCTGTTTGATGAATAGTGTGTTGCGTCCTTATTCAGACAAGTTTTTTATTGTATTCATTGATGACATTTTGATATACTCCAAGAATGAAGAAGAGAATGCTAACAATTTAGCAGAGGTGTTGAGATTACTAAGAGAGCATCGACTGTATGAAAAGCTTAGCAAGTGTAGCTTCTTTCACACATAGTTGAATTACTTGGGACATGTTGTTTCCAAGGAAGGCATAGTAATAGATCTAGAAAAGATAAGGGCCATCATGGAGTGGAAGCTCTCAAGAATGTAGATGAGGTGAGATCATTCATGAGATTGGTAGGTTATTATGGGAAGTTCAAAAAAATGGTCTCACACATTACATATCCTATGACATCCTTGTAGAGGAAAGGTAAGAAGTTCGAATGGGCAGAAGAATGTGAAACTAGTTTTAAGCAGCTGAAGCAATTGTTGACCAATGTTCGAGTTCTTAATATTGCAGATACGAATAAAGATTTTGTAGTGTGTGTTAGGGTCCTATAATTTGTAGGACCAATTGATGATTATCTATTGATTTTATATCATGATATGTTGTAAATAATTATTTCATTCTGCAAATTATTTTCAAAGAAAAAAGAGAAATAGAAAAAGAAAAAGAGAGAGAAAAAGAAAGAAAAAATAAAATAGAGGATATAAAAAAAATGATATATATATGTGAAGTCACAAAAGAAATGAATAAAAAATTAGAAAAATAAAGAAAAAATGAGACCCTGTAGCGAGCAAATAAAAATGTCTCTTTTAAATTTCAAAAATGTCTAATTTCTAAAGTTTTAGACCTTGTTTATGATGTTTGATTTGATTATTATGTATTTGATATAAAATAATACAACAAATTGGTATTTATCATTTTGTAAATAAATATTTCACTGGAGTCAATGACTACAATCAACTCTGCCTAGATCTATGGTGGAGGGTTGTTTTCGCCCTCGCGTGCTCCCAATAGTAAACACGGAGGGGGGGTGGAAAAGCGGTTTCCACTAAAACCCTCGAGGCTAATGTGGTATCACCTAGGGCATTTCGGGGGATCCTCTCTTGATATTTCTAACAACCTACACCCACCCAAAATATCGCCTATGTCTCCCACCAACAACCCATCCCTCCACCATTCATCATCAGCCATATGTTTGCTCCTCCACCACTCATCACCTGCCACATGTTTTCTCTTCCACCACTCATCACCCGCCACATACGCGTTACCCCCCGCCATTTTGTTGTTGCCATTTGTCCTTCCACGTCACTCCCCTCCATGTCATATATCCATTTAAAGTTTGAAAAAATTCCACGAAATCTATCACGAACGTTATATTATTAACTCCTACCATATATCTATTTTTCTAATAAATCTCTCCCACTACTTGGACGTTAATTTTCCCATTACATAACCAATTAGACTGTTATAAAAACCCAGGAATGCTACCATTCATTCACTTCATCACGACATTGATCCTGCAGATCAAAAGAATGAACTACAACTAACTGGTAACCTTCTATAGCATATTTCCTTCTACCCAGTTGACAAATTTCAATGGGTAACCTTCAAACCTTTCCTATCAAGCTTTTCTCTATTATTGTTCATTCGCTAGCCATTTTCCTTTTCAGGATGTCAAACCGTAAAGGAAAGGGAAACGTTACAGAGTCAAATCCCCTCATTCCTCCTATTCCAGATTTTGACAAATCTCCCCTGATAGACACCCAATATAAGATTGTCGAGACCTAGTCTGAATTTGTCCTATACGAGCTCCACAACTGGGCAAAGAAAAATTTCATGGATAAAAGTGATGATCTTAACATTTGGGAATCCCTTCTCCCTCAATTAATTTTCCCCCAAACACAATTTTTCCCTGAATTCTTTGTCTCATGCCATCTCCGATATTTTCCTAGTCAAAAGGATGTCATTTCCCATAATAATGAAATCATTTTCTCCATCTCCCCTAAAAGTATCTGCTAGGCCCTGAAAATTAAATAGCAAGCCTCCCATCATCCTATTTTTGTCGATGTCTTAACGGAATTGTCTAAAACGCTAACATTCCCTCAGAGAACGCAAAGTTTTGAGTGTTTTATTCCAGAAAAAGCTGAATTACCCCACTCCGGTCCCCCATATCCAGTCTCAATCTTCCAAGAAATGTCCAAACATGTGATTTCTATTGTAACCTAATTGCTTGGATATCCTAATGACTAGTGGGTAGATGAGATAATGTTAGAATTTTTATCAATTGTTGTAGTAGGCAAATAGCCATCAATTAGTTTCAACTACTATTAGTTTTTTTCGAATTAAATTCATGATAAACTTGTAAATTTCAAAACAAAAGGTGTCTTTAAGTATTATTCAGTGTTTGTTTAGCTTATGTTATTTTATCAGTCAGACAGGTTCAATTTTCCTCTACAGAAGATAGATAACGAAGGAAACTCCTGGTCAGTGATCCACTCAATTTCTCTCGTCAGAAATAACTTAGATGAGTATTCTTATATTGATTTTATTGATAAATTTATACATACCTCGCTATGTTTGTTGACTAGTGATTTGATCCCAAGGATTTCACCAAAAATAAAGAAAATTCTACACTTGTCAAAACAAGATAAATTTGGAAATTGGTATTTATACTAGAACTACACTGAGATTATAGTATATGGATCAGAATTATCTCCTTACAGGTTTTGAGTTTTTGTACCAATTAGAATATTTGCATTAGAATACACTAGGCAAATTCTAAACATAGAGGAGCTACATTTTGTCTCCTACAAAAAGAAAGCACAGTTCAAGTTGAAGGCTCACATAGATCCCTATATCATCAACATTAGAGCTACAAAAAAGGAGGTAGAAACTATATTGAGTCAAATGAAATTCAAGCTTAGTTTCTCTTGGTCCTCTGATCCCCTATGCATCATTTCAAACCTTAGATTGGAACAAAAGAGTACCTCCTATGCACATACATGAAGGCCTAAAATTGAAAAATACGCTAACCATGAGGAATGGACAAAGGGCACACTAAAGGAAGCTGAAGAACAACTAGTAAGTCAATAATCCATGCAGACACATCTTCCCAAGGAAAAGGAGGGAAAAAGGGAAAGAGAAGCCATGTCCCCTATTGATTCTGAAAATCAAGATTCAAAATTTATTGTTTTTAAAAGGAAAAAGAAGGACCCAAACACTACTCAAAAATCAAATCCTTGGGTTAATCCGCAGTTTAAGCCTCATGTAATTACTATCCAATATGAAACTCCAGACGAAAAGGACACAAAACAGCCAGCCACGGTGATTTTGTTAAGGACTCATGTCACTCCTTCTACTCAAATATAACAAATAGTATAGTCACCTACTGTAGAAACAACAATCCAGTGTCTAGTATCATCCATTTCCCAAATTTCAACTCAGCAAAGTATATTTTCAAGATACAGGGAGATAAAATTGAAGAATGAAGCTTTTAAGGCTTCCACCTACTCTAAATTTTAGAAGTAGACAACTAAAACTCAACACATATTACTCTCTACATTTGATTCAGAGAAAGGATAGCTCCAGATGACCTTTGTAGAACCTTTAGTACCATCTCCCATGAGTGATAAAGACTATAACGCCTCCATTTTCTCAATTGATACCAAGAAGATACATGAAATCGATCAAATCAATTTACACAAGAATGTAGGGGAGCTGGTATTCTCAACACTTACCAGTTCAGCCATGACTACTTAAAAAATTCTAGTCATATTTAAACAACATGCATTCTCAGCTGAAGATATTGAAAATTTCATCATTTTCTAAGGACAACAGGATCAAATGTCTAGAAGAACTGATAGTAAAACTAAGAAATGGCCCTGTTAATATAAAAGCAGTAGAAGATCACATAAAGAGAAAAGATGCATACATTCATGCATTAAGGAAGCAATTGAAGATACCCTCAATAGAACATCCTCAAGGTAAAGAAGTTGCTAATATAGAAATGGAGAAGGGAAAATTGTTTACCATAGTGGTTGAGAAAAATGTGCAGATACAAAAGATGGACCAGGGCATGGAAGCACTATTAAAATAAAAAGAATAGCGAGAAGCAATAGTGGCATCTATATCAGGCATAGGTACATCAACAAAAACTTCAATAGAGGCAACATCTTTAGAATCTATAGAAGAGATTACCAGAGCTCTGGAAGAATTGTTATTAGTCTAGGTCAAGAAAGAGAAATTGTCAGCAACATTAACTCAGATGGAGGAGAATAAGATTAAAATTGATAATGCATGTTTGAGAGAAATGCAGAAAAATTACAAGCTCAACCAGCAAATACAGAAAAATCAGGACAGGTCCTTTGTCATTCATATGTTGAAAGAGGCTAAGAACAACACTTGGCAAAATATAAATTCCAATTAACAAATATGTGGCCTTCATTTCATATCACTTTTGAGAAGGAGGAACTTGAGCACAGAGTCAAGACAACAATATAGAACACAAAGATAGATTTGGAACAAATACAAGAAGAGGCACACAAGATTATCAAGATGTTGAATTCCCAGACCAAGGAGGAAATAGAAGACCTGGACATTCCAAATAGGACAACAACAGTCATGGAGGTTAAGAGGGTCTTAACAAAAAATATTTTGATCATACAACTGGAGAAAAAATGTAAATACCTTGAGTTGCAGGTCAGGAGGTTCAATATAAAATTCACACTACTACAAGAAAAGAGTTTACCTACTTTGAGGAATTATAATGCCAAATTGATCCCATTAGAAAACTACCAAGAACAACAATGCAACATAGGTGTTGATGCTTCCAAGTTTGTAAAGGCTAAAGGAGTTATTAGTCGAGAAGAATTCATACAGGAAATTCAGTTTGATTTGAATATTTAGCATGAAATCCATCACCCTTTTGTTAATAATCCAACTTTTGACACTAACACCAAAGTCGATGAATGTTTTATAAATATGGTTAACTTTTCTATCCGAAGTGAATAAAGGTGGGACTAGTTGCTAAAGTTGATTGAGTGAAGTGTAATTGAAGCACATAATTTTAGGCATTAGAGGAACAACATTTGCAACAAAATAGCTAAATTCGTCACCAAATTCATGCACAACCTTGACAACACAACAAATTTTAGCATATTTACCCTATTTTATTCTTCTACATTTAAAATATCTGTGTCTTTAACATATATTATTTTGTGAATATATTTTATCCTAAAATATTATCTGAGATATAATAGTTTTCTATAAATATTGAGAAATAAGACTTATAAAAGGTTGGAACTTGTATGAAAACAACATATATTTTGATGTAAGCTATGCATGTACTGAAGTGATCAATTTCAATAATATATATAGTTTGTTCCAAAATTCTCATGTCAAGCAAATGGTGATGTTCCTTCTCATGTGAAATTGTTATTTCCTCAGTTTTCCATATGTTTTTCTGTCTCTATTGTTTAAAGAAGATAAAGGGTTGAATTTGTTTAAGTACACTCTTCTCTAACTTATAAAAAATATCAATGTTTTCATTATGATGTTAAGTATATAATTCATCATAGCATGTTCTATATTTAACTGAATCTAAAACATTTTATCCTATTTACTCCACAAATGCTCTAAAGATCCAAAAGCTTGCCTATCCTTCCCTATTATAGTTTCTCTGCCAATTTTGTGTTTGATCACTCATAGACTCATGACTCCATGCCCAATGGACTTTCCCTGCAATTTTTAACCAAATATTTGAAAAAACAAAACACAGAACTCAATAACTAGCTTAATATCTCAAAATAGAAAATCTAAAATCAAATAGAGAGATCCCTCTCTGAAGTGGGAGGTGCTAGATCCTATATTTGCAAGTGGTTTTGTGGTTACCTCTAGGTTTCTCTCCACAACCTTGGGAAAATATGGAGTGATAACATTCTAGTGACCATACTGGGTATAGTCGAACAAATCTTATATAAATTGTGTTTTTCCCTGGTAAATTTTTCTTTCAAATCTCAAAGCTATTTCTAGTGTGTAGTTGTGAAATAGATGTTATTAAGGTTGTTTTTCCACCCAAATTGTGTACATATTTATATCTGTAAATAATATATTGAAGGTATGGCTCCTAGAAATATCTACACTAGAGCCCATCTAGATCCTAAACCACCTAAAATTGTAGATAAACATGAGAAACTTATCAGGAAAAAGAGTTTTACTGAGAGTCAAGAAAGCAATAATCCACTACCTAAAGTTAATTATCTCCTTGAAAGTTTCATTACTGTAGAGGATACTGAATTTGAATTACCTTTTGAGCATAGAACTTTTCGTACGAAAGAAGAAAGCTTTGTTCATGAGACAGTTTTGGATGAAAATATTTTGAAACCTTATATCCCAAAACATCAACCTGTTAATCTAGATTCTGATGAAGATGTTATAAAATAGTTTAACAAGCTTGAATTTTTGGTGATTGAATTAAATCAAGTTGTGCAGAATTTTTTTAATGATCATTCGACTAAATATTCTTCTTCTTCTTCCTCATCACAAACCCCTCCAGTGGTTTCTTTCATTACTACTGCTCCTCTAGTAATTTCTCTCAATAGCACTATCCCTATTTCATCAACCATCCCTACTACTACTACACTAACTCAACATAGTATAATCCCACCTTTTCTAATACCCTCAATATCCACATCTATTGTAGTATCATCTTCTTCTCATTCCCATTTATGAATCATGGTAGCTCGTTATGCCCCCTTGGTCTTACCTTGACAACTTCATGCCATGCCACAATATTACTAGAGTTGTATACCTGAATTTGATGGCATAGGTCCAAACACATCACAATAACATATAGACAGAATGAATGATTATTTATATCTGCAAGAAGTTGATGAAGAAGATGTGAATATGAGACTCTTTTCCCAAAGTATAACATGGGAAGTTAGGAAATGGTTTAAGCAATTGCAAGCAGCCTCTATCCCAAATATCACACAATTTCACCAAAATTTCCTCACACGATGGGAAGTAAAGAAGAATCCTCTCCAAATATTGGCTAAATATGAGAGTATAAAGAGAACCCCTAGTGAAACAGTCCAAGCCTATAGCGTTGATCAAATTTGCAGATGGTTTTGATGCAGATATGTCTTACTGACTGAGGGAGAGAAATCCGGCTACCCTAGAGAAAATGCAAAGGAATGTAGTCAATGTGGAAGCTAATTTGTTGGCAAGAGAGCTAGGTTAAAGGCTGAGAGAAGAGTCACTAATAAAGAAGAAGTTGCTTCTTCTTCATCAGATGCTAAGTTGGACATCTTAGTTAAAACCATGGAAAGAATGATGGATATGATAAGTTTAATTGAGAGGGCTCCTCGAAGGGAAAAGTAAGGGGGTCCTCAAATTAGAAATCCTAATTTTAGGAGAAACCACCCCAAATAAAAAAGAGAGAACAAATATTCCTAGATGATCAACAAAAAGTTAGACCTCCATTCCAAGAGAATTATGTAGATGAAGAAGTTGAGTTCCCAGAGGATCCTGAGGAGAATCAAATAAACTTATTTGCGGAAGGTGAAATTGACAATATTTTCTTAACTAAGAGGAGCAAGATCTATTTTTGTTATCACAGCCAGAAGTCATCCCTACAGATAAAGATGATTATAAAAAGGGATACCAAAATTCTCTCATGGAGGTGCATAAGCAGTACAATTTGAGAAGTAAAAATATTTCAGGAAATCCTCACAAGAAGATCCATATTGACACCCCTTCTACCAGCTAGGCAAAGGATGATTATCAAAAGGAAACTTCTCCAAAATAGGTTGTAAATATAAAATAAATAGACAAACCTCAAACATCTTTCAGTACTGAAAATGAATTAGTAAAGGTAAAAATTTCCATTACTCTGAAAGAATTGATTAACAAGATTAATGCATATAGATCTCAACTTCAAGTCATGAAGGCACTAAACATAGGGCGAGGAACAAACACAGTCAACTTAACTGATGACAAACTTCAATTATTGTTTGGACCCGAAGTTGAAGGGAATTCTCAGGATGGTAGTGTGCCGCCTTTCTATATTAGTTTCAACATTCATGACAATATTCTTCACTATACTATGTTTGGTTCCAGTGCTTCGCACAATCTTATGCCTATAGCCATCATGGAAAAGCTAGGATTAGACATAACAAGACCCTACAAAGATTTATATTCTTTTGATTCTAGAAAAGTATGATGCTTAGGTCTCATCAAATATTTATGTGTTACTCTGGCCCAAATCCAAACAAAGAGTGTGGTAATGAATATTGTAGTGGCAAATATACCTCCTAAGTATGGAATGTTACTACCAAGATCACGAAGAGCAAACTTATAGGGTACTTTGCAGATGAACATGACGTATGCTACCATTCCTGTTTTTGGTTAGGAGAGAAGGTTATATGGGGAAACATTAATGAAATATCCAAGACAAATAAAATAATTATCCCCTGTATTTTGTGCATTCAGATATGGACTCCTTTATTTTTTATAATGATCGATGTGTAGAGGAGGAAGTGTCATTCTTGGAAGCCGAATTGAGCAAGACAGAGGAGATGAAATTAGATGTTGAGAAAAAACATGAAGATGGGTGAATCCCTTTGGATCATGGATTTTGATGAGGCAAAGATAAAGGAAGAGAAGTGGCAGGTTTTTGGATCTCAAACCCATGTACCAATAATATAATTGAATATGAAGCACTGATTTTAGGACTACAACTTTTCAAGAGACTGGGAACTAAAGGGATTTCTGTACATGGTGATTCTGAACTCATCATTAATCAAACTAAAGGTTAGTACTCAGCAAAACAACCTAGACTGAGGGCCTACAAAAATCAAGTCTTAGATTTTCTACAATGTTTCCCAGAATATCAATTGTCTTAGATTCCCAGAGGTCAAAACATCTTAGTTGGTGCATTTGCTACTTCACTCAATACTTGTATGATGACTTTTCATCCTGATAGAAAATATGAGGTTGAAGTGAAACACAGGCCATTTGTCCAAGATAATGTTAGATATTGGCAGGTTTTTGGTAGTGATAAGAAGATAGAAAGTTTTTTTGCAGTTAAAAGAAGAGTTTGAGAATGTACATATTGATGCAGATAACTATGTAGATGATGATATAAATGAAATAGTGTTAAATGAGATTGATGAAATTCCAGAAGAACTTTAGGTTATACAATTGAAGGACAATGTGTTACCAAGAGGTTTAGTGCCATTAGAAGAGTTGTTTGATTTTAATGATGTAGCCAAAAAGCCAAAGATAGAACCTGTAGGAGTTAAGGTTGAAGACTATAATATAGGTATTGAGGAAAATCCTAATATTGTAAACTTTTCAAAGTCCTTACCTCCCAAAGAAAACTAGAACTACATTGATCTATTAAAATAATTTTCTGATGTTTTTGCTTGGAGTTATGAAGATCTAAAAGAATATGATACCATTATCATACAACATATCATTCCCATCAGAGAATACCAAAAACATTTCCAGAAGAAATTGAGTGTAAATCTAGTTCCGCTACCCTTGATAGAAAAGGAGGTTAAAAAATGTTTTGATGGCAAAATCATTATGCCTTTAATATTTTCAAAATGGATGTCAAATCTAATGCCAACTAGGAAAAAGATAGGAGAAATAGGGCTTTGTGTGGATTTCAGGAATCTGGACAAAGTTTCTCTCAAGGATAACAACCCTCTACCTAAAATGGATCATATTTTACAGAAAGTAGCTAGTTCCAACATAATTTCTTTGTTGGATGGTTTCTCAGGATATAACCAAGTTTTGGTACATCCTGATGATCAGCATAAAACAACTTTCGCAACACCTTAGGGGACCTTTATGTATGTCAAGATGTTGTTTGGCCTTATGAATGCAAGGACCACTTTCCAGAGAGAAATGTATATTTCTTTCGATGATGAGAAGGATGGATTCACTGTAATTTACCTAGATAATATTAATATATTTTCCAAAATAGATGAAGATCATCTGCTGCACTTAAGGAAGGTTTTTGAAAAATGTAGGAAATATGGTATTTCCTTGAACCCCAAGAAATCTCTTTTCAGTTTATAGGAAGGAAAGCTACTTGGTCATATTATTTCAAAAGATGGCAGGATCAACTTCATGAGAAGATTCATCCCAAACATAACCAAGATTTTGAGAGAAATTACAAATATGTTGAAAAAGGATACTAATATAAAATGGAACAATTAAGCTAAAAAATATTTCAATGAAGTAAAGGTAGCTTTGAAATGTGTTCCTATTTTAATTAGCCCTGATTTTACTAAAGATTTCATGATTTTCTCTTTTGCATCAAAACATACTATTTCAACAGTATTGTTGCGGACAAATAAGGATGGACATCAACAACCTATAACATTCTTCAAGAGAGCTTTAAGAGATGCCTCCTTAAAGTACAATATCATGGAAAAACAAGATTTTGCTTTAGTAAAGGCACTAAAATACTTAAGATTCTATATTCTACATTCCCACATAATTGCATTTGTTCCAAGTGCTATAGTGAAAAATATCCTCACTCAAACTGATCCAGATGGGAAAAGAGGAAATTGGATTGCAGTAATTTTAGAATATGACATTGAGATAAGGCCTACTAAACTCATCAAAGGTCAAGGATTAGCCAAAATCATGGCTGAATCAAATTTCTATGCACTAGACATAAATTTTATAGCTGCACTTGATGAATAAGAAGAGTTGACGACTCCATAGGTATCATAAGCATTTGCTACCTCTCCTTGGTATGCACATATTGTCTATGTTTCACAAAATCTACAATCTCCTCTTGGTTTAACAAAAATTAAAGCTAGATTCCTCAAGTTAAAAGCTATGAAGTCCTACATTTTAGATCAGGTTGTGTATTGGAAAGATACTGGAGGTATTTTTCTTAATTGTTTACTAAAGGCCAAGTAGACAAAGTCATGAAAAACTTTCATCAAGGGGACTGTGGAGGAAATTTATACTAGAAAGACAAAACCAACAAAATCTTGAGGGTTGGATTTTACTAGCCTAACTCTTTTGTAGATTATCATAAGAGAGTCTCAATGTGCCATCAATGCCAAATCTTTGAAGGCAAGAGAAAACTTTTTCCCTTACCTTTAAATCCCATTTCAGCGGAGGTTCCTTTTCAATAATGGGGTTTAGATTTTATTGGAGAAATCCATCCAAGATCTTAAGCTAAATATAAATGGATCCTCATAGCTACTGACTACTTCACCAAATGGATTGAAGCCATTCCAACCTAACAAGCTACAAATTTTGTCATCATTCAGTTCTTAGAAGGTAATATTGTTTCCAGATTTGGGTGTCCACATAAAATCATTACTGACAATGCTGCTTCTTTCAAATCAAATAAACTGATTGATTTCTGTCAGAAGTATCACATAAATTTAGGACATTATACTGTCTATTATCCTCAGGGGAATAGGTTAGTTGAACCTTATAATAATATTTTGGTCAACATTATAAAGAAACTATTGCAGGAAAATAAGAAACCCTGGCACAAGAAGTTGATTAATGCTCTATGGGCTGACAGAATTAACACTAAAAAATATATTGGAATATCTCCTTTCCAATTAGTATATGGAGTGGATGCAATTTTTCCCAACTCCCTGGGAATTCCAGTGCTAAAGTTATTGCAGGAAACACAAGTGGAGCCAAATGATTACATAGAATAATAGATGAAATGACAAAGTTGGAGCAAACTAGGGAGGAAGTCTACAACAAAACTGAGATAATTCAAGACAAATTGAAGAAAAATCACGATAGAAGGACAAAAACAAATGATTTCCAACTAGATGATCTGGTTATAAGATGGGACTCCATAAATGAAGAGAAAGGTAAGCATGGAAATTTTGACAGTTTATGGAAAGGACCTTATAAAATTGAAGCTTTTTGATGTAACAATACATTCTTGTTGAAATATTTGACTGGAGAAGGACTACTAGGATGATTTGTCAATGGCAGACTACTCAAGCACTATTTCACTCAAGGATAGATAAGTTTTCATATATGTCTTTGTAAATATCATTTTATGATTCTACTGCAAGTGAGAGTTGGTAACATCAGGTATCAAAGTCCGCATAGAAGGCCCTAAGCTTTTGATGAGTTTCTACCAGTATTTATAATAACACCAACCAATAAATTTAGTTATATAATAAGGATATAGGACCATTACCCAATGGAAAAAGGATACTGATCTACAATGTTCTTGACAACCTCACAGGGTGGATGTCATCCCCATTGGAGCCACTGTTATGGTCCTATAATTTATAGGATTAATTGATGATTATCTATTGATTTTATATCATGAGATGTTGTAATAATTATTTCATTTTGCAAATTATTTTCAAAGAAAAAACAAAAATAGAAAAAGAAAGAAAAAATAAAATAGGGGATATAAAAAAATTTATATATATGTGAAAAAGAATAAAAGAAATGAAAAAAATATTAGAAAAATAAAGAAAAAATGAGCCCCTGTAGCGAGAAAATAAAAACGTCTCTTTTAAATTTCAAAAATGTCTAATTTATAAAGCTCTAGACCTTGGTTATGATGTTTGATTTGATTATTATGTATTTGATATAAAATAATATGACAAATGGGTATTTTTTGTTTTGTGAATAAATGTTGTGCTAGAGATAATGATAATGATCATCTCCGCCCAAATCTATGGTAGAGGATTGTTTTTTCCTCTCTTCCTGCCCGCAACCTTCCCCCCCCCCGCACTCCCGATAGTTAACATGAGGGGGGGGGGTCTGAAAAGAAGTTTCCAATGAAACCCCTTGGGCCAATGTGGCAACACCTAGGGAATTTTGGGGGGTTCCCTCCTGATACCGCTTACTACATACACCCCCCCCCACCCCCAAAGTACCGCCTCCATCTCCCACCAACAACCCATCCCTCCACCACTCATGAACCACCACATGTTTTCTCTTCCACCACTAATCACTCACGGCATGCCCATTACCCCCTGCCATTCTATTGCCACCATCTGTCCTGCCATGTCATATATCCATTTAACATTCAAAAAATTGTTGTGAAATCTATCATGAACATTGTATCATTAACTCTCGCCAATAAATTTCTCCCACTCCCTTGACGTTAATTTTCCTATTACATAATCAATTGGACTATTATAAAAATCCAGGAAGACCAATGTTCATTCCTTTCAGCATGACATTGATCCTGCAGATCAAAAGAACAAACTGAAACTAACTATCACGCTTCTACAACAACTTTCCCTCTGTCCAGTCGAAAAATTTCCATGGGTAACCATGTTCTTTAGACTTTTTCTATCAAGAATTTCTCTAGTATTGTTCATTCTCTAGCCATTTTCCTTTACACGATGTCAAATAACAAAGGGAAGGGAAAAGTTACAGAGTCAAATCCCCTCACTCCCCCAGTCCCATATTTTGACAAATATCCCCTGATAGACACCCAATATAAGATTGTTGAGGCCCAATCCGAATTTGACTTGTACGAACTCCACAACTGGGCAAAGCAAAACTTCATGGATAAAAGTGATGATCTTAAAATCTGGGAATCCCTTCTCCCTCAATAATTTTCTCCCAAACTCACTTTTTCCCTAAATTATATGTTTGGTGCCATCTTCGATATTTTTCCAAGTGAAAAGGTTGTCATTTCCCACAATAATGAAGTTATTTTCTCCATTTCCCATGAAAGTATCTGTCAGGACCTACAAATTTAATGTTAGGCCTCCCATCATCCTTTTTTTGCCTATGCTTAATATAATTGTATAAAAAAATTATATTCCCTCAGAGAGCCCAAATTTTTGCATGTTTCCTTCCATAAAATGTTGAATTACTCCACACCAATCCCCCATATCTAGTCTCAATCATCCTAGAAATGTCCAAACAAGTAATTTCTATGGTAACTCGACTGCTTGGGTATCTTAATGACCAGTGGGTAGATGAGATAATTTTAGGATTTTTATCAATTTTTGCAGTAGGAAAACATCCATCAATTTTTTTCAACTACAATGTTTTTGTCCAATTCAATCCATGACTAGTTTGTAAATTTCAAAGAAAAATGTGTCTTTAAGCATCATTGAGTGTTGGTTTACCTTATGTTATTTTATCAGTCATACAGGTTCATGTTTGCTCTATAGAAGACAGATAACGAAGGGAACCCTTGGTCAATGATTCACTGGACTTCTCTAGTTAGAAACAACTTAGAGGAGTATTCTTATACTAATTTTGTTGATAAATTTCTACATACTTCATTATGTTTGTTGAGTAATGATTTGATCCCAAGGATTTCACTAGAGATAAAGAATTTTTTACACTTTTCAGAACAAGATAAAGTTTGAGACTGGTAAATTATACCAGAAATACACTGAGATTAGAGTATATGGATGAGAATTACCTCCTTACAAGTTGCTAGTGTTTGTACCAGTTAGAATATTTGTATTAGAATACACTAGGAAAATGCTAAACATGGATGAGCTGCATTTTGTCTCCTATAAAAAGAAAGCACAGTTCAAGATGAAGGCTCATATAGGTCCCTATATCATCAACACCAGAGCTGCAACAAAGGAGGTAGAATCTATATTGAGTCAAATAAAATTCAAGCTTCATGTATCTTGGTCTATGATCCCCTAGGCATCATTTCAAAGCTCATATTGGAATAGAAGAGCGCCTCATATGCACATAAACTAAGGCCTGAAATTGAACAATATACTATCGAGGAGGAATGGATAGACAACACTTTACAAGAAGCTAAAGAACAACTGGTCAGTGAATCATCCATGCAGACACCTCTTCCCAAGGAAAAGGAGGGAAGAAGGGAAACAATAGCCATGTCCCCTAGTGATTATGAAAATCAAGATGCAGAATTTATTGTTTTAAAAGGAAAAAGAAGGACCCAAATACTACTCAAAAATAAAGTCCTCGGGTTAAGCCTCAGGTAATTACTATCCAATATGAAACTCCAGAGGAAAGGGACACATAACAACCAACCATAGTGATTTTGTCAAGGACTCCTGTCACTTCTTCTACTCAAATATAAGAAATAGTATAGTCACCTACTATAGAAACAACAGTCAAGTCTCCAGTATCATCAAACTCCCAAATTTCAACTCAGCGGAGTATATTTTCAAGATAAATGGACATAAAATTTAAGAATTAACCTTTGAAGGCTTCCACCTACTTTGAATTTTCAAAGAAGACAGCTAAACCCCAACACAAAATACTCTTTGCATTTGATTCATAGAAATGACAGTTCCAAATGGCCTTCATGGAACCTTTAGTACCAACTACCAGGAGTGTTGAAGGAAAAAAATTCTCCATTTCCTCAATTGATACCAAGAAGATACATGAATCCATTAAATCGATTTACATAAGCATACAGGGGAGCTAATCTTCTCGACACTTACCAGTTCAACCATGACTATTTCAAAATTCAGTCATCTTTAAACAACATGCATTCTCAGCTGAATATTGAAAAAATGTCATCATTTTCTAAGGACAACAAGATAAAATATCTAGAAGATTTGATAGTAAAATTAGGACATGACCTTGTTGATATCAAAGAAGCAGAAGAGCTCATAAAGAGAAAAGAGGAAGACATTTAGGAATTAAGGAAGCAACCAAAGCTACCTGTTGGCTTGAGGGGGCCTGACCCATGTTCAACGTTAATTAGCTAAACAAATCCCTACACTACTGGCCCTTTTGGCATCAACCCACGAAGTGCGAACCAAAATCTCACCCGAAGCAGTATTGGGGAATGTTGGAACCAAGTTTCCACACCCTGAGATGGTTATGATGTCGTTTCATTCCCTCTACCCCTGCCTTTGCATAGGTTGCTTCGCTCTAGGGCTTACAAGACGAGCCCTCTATTCCAAACTTCAATACCTCTGTGAAAGGGTGCGATCGACCTTCGTGCAGCCCTAGCTTGTTGCTCAAGTACTTTTGCATTGCTATGGCAGCGTGTCGTGCAAATTCCCTAATTAGTCTAAGTGACTTTCTTATCTTATCAAACAATTATAGTTAACCCTAGATAAAAAGATAACTGTAATTGCGCTCAGTTATCTAATGTAATTGCATTCATTCGCGCATCATATAAGCATAATAAAGGAAATTCATACATAACATATCAAGATGCACCAACAAAACGAAGACACTGAAATTGCATAACATTTCTCTTTATTGATATCTTCCAAGTGTTTACAGACTTTATCCACCCTACGCACATAGCTGCAGGGATCCATGCACTCAGCTACAGACTTCTACCCTAGGCCTCTGCACACTTATTTGCAGAGCCTCTACCCATGCTATGACCCAAGGCTTAGACTTCTTACTTTAGAGTTGTGACTCTATTACATTTTGTGTCTCTAAAACTACTTAGAGCTTAGCTCTTTTTATAAAATCCCATGGTCTGCAGACCATGGGTAGATATCTTACATCTGACTTTAATTTAAAAAACTAAGGGTGGACTACCCTTTATGACACTTGATGCCTTCATGCTCTGTGACCACAAAATGCGGAGTCTTTACAAATTTATTACAAAATTTGACTCAAACATGGGATTTTAGCCCCAAAACTACCCTTGGGGGATGCCACTCCCAACAGGTCCCCAACACAAGCATCGTGACTTGCCCTCGAGTCACTCAGTTGGAATGGAGATCTTTATGCAAAGCCCATCCAGCTCGACCCGTATGACCGCTACCTTAGTTTTGCACTAAGCCGTCACCTGTTTCACTTCTTCCACTGTATTCTCGGTCATTGCTCCTGCACTGTCAGCTTGAAGCTTTTGTTGTGTCACTTGCAGAGTCGCAAGCTTGCCTTCAATATTTCCTATGACTACGTAAGCTTCCTCCAACTAGGGCTTTAGTCTTATCTTCAACACTGCTTCCTTGTATAGCACTGCATCCACCTATTCCTTCAGCTGCTTGGCCTCCTGTAGCTTGGCTAGCCTCTGTGTTAGCACATCGGTTGACATTGTGCCCTTAACCTCATCGTAGTGCTGCTGTAGCTTGCGCACTTCCGTCTCTAGCCTATATATATTGGGGTCCTCCTGCAAGCTTGTCAGGACCTCAAATGACTGCTTGAACAGTTGTGTGTAGTATTCTACTACATTCTCCACCGCCGCTACTGCCCATGTGACAATAGTCACCCATTGTTCCTTGACTTCTGGCAGTGTTGAAGGTTGGGCCCTAAATAGTAGCTTTGTAATTTGTAGGCTCAACTCCAACTGAACCCACACCATTTTAGTCTGAGTGTCACACACCCCTGTGGCCAATTTGCGGATGTATACCTCAACTAGCTCCTCCTCTGGAATGACCAACTTTGGGACCATTCGACACGCCTCCTCAATGACCTGCATAACCCTCTTGCTCTGATTGATTTCCTTAGTCTCAATGGTGATGGCATCGTTTCCCTATAGGGCCATTTGCTTGTTGTTGATCCACTGTTCACTGATCACCTGGAGGGTTCGGTGCTCTCAAGCCCTCAACTCTGCAATTACTCCATCTTGCAAGAGGTGGAGTGCTTCACATGGAAGCACTGCCAAGTTCAACCCAACTCCCTTTAGGGTGCCAACACTAGGCATGTCAGCCTCATTTTCTGTGGTCAGTGCTCCTTCTGGTAGCACTATCGCACTTGAAGCCTTCATGCGTAGAATATCGGTAGCCTCTGAAGTGTTGATAGCCAAGCTGGTAGACATTGTACCAGCGTGCGATGCGTGGGTCTGCAACTCCTGGAACTTAGTCTGAATAGCCCCTAGGATGATCTGTTGTTGTTGTTTAAATTGTTGCAGGGCCTCCATGGTGACATCCTTGATTGTGTCACTGATATCATGTAAATCACCCTTTGTTAATGTGATAGGGTCCAACAAGGTCTTGGTCACCTTTGATTTCTTCCTAGACCCTCCCTTCTCCAGCTCTCTTGGGCGCTTCATGCAGGAGGACGTCTCCTGAGGGTCCGCGCTGTGTTGTTATGTGTCTTCCTCTTCTATTTCAATTGAAGGCCACCTCGCACCTTTGTCAAAGTCACGCTCTATTCCACCTGTCTGCTTTCCTGCTACTCCTCCTGGGCCTTATCATTGGCCTCCTTTTTCCTCTTCTTGGCCAGCTATGCCATCTTCAGCTTGGCCTCCTTTTTCCTCTTCTTGGCTAGCTACGCCATCTTCAGCTTGGCCTCCTTTTTCCTCTTCTTGGCCAGCTATGCCATCTTCAGCTTGGCCTCCTCTTTCTTCTTCTCCGCAGCGGAGTTTCTTCCACACACCGCTAAGTTTGTGGTAGTGCGCCACCCCATCGGCCATTGATCAAGCACCGCATCAATGGTGTCATCCATGGCTAGATAGGACAATTCATACCACTTCTATGCACGGTCCTTCCATGCCCTAATGGATACTCGATGGAAATCAGCTTTGAACTTGCCATAGCCCTATAGGTTGGCGTACACCATGGGTGATAATTGTAGCTTGTGATTGATGGCCATCTTGATGTTCATCTCCATGAAGATCTAGAATATCTTTCTATCCGAGACTCGCTGCGTGTCCTTGGTCGCCCATAGCAAAGCGTACTTTGCTGCTTCAGGGAGCCTGTCTGGCATGACCAAAGGGGACTGGCTATCCTCTGGTAGCTCCCATGCTACCAACACAATCATAAGCAAGAGCCACACATAGTGGAACGTCTAGCTGAGCTCTTGTGCTTTGCGGCAGTTCGCTAGGAACTCTCTGCGAAGGTAGTCTAACCAGTTGAATTGGACTCCTTATGCACACTATTTTGCGAGCACGAAGACAGGCGCCAGCACCTCATCATCATGACAGTTCCTCATTACCTTCCCTGTGAGGATCTGTGTGCCTACCTTCACAAAGGATCGTAGATGCTGGATATGGTGTACCCGCGCGGCTTCTTCACCAACTTAATTTTTTCCTTCATTGACTCTGCGAGAGCTTGCTTACCACCCTTTCCACCAAATATCATGGATGGATTCTCACCAGTATATGAAGCATGTTATTCAGTGAATCAACCTATCTATGATAGGTATCAACTCCTCCAACCACAGACACCCATCATGCACCAAGCATAGCAGCTGCTTGATGACCAAAATTATCACCAAGGTGCAGTTATAGTGCGACACCCACAGCAGGTTGAGAAACCTTGCCTTTTCTACCCCCTTGAGCCACCTTCATAGCTCCAATGTGATCATTCTCATATTTGTGTCAAGGATGTGGTGCATCAGTTGCTTGGTCTCCAGATGTGGGAACTTCTCATGGTCCGCCAAGTCCTAGTCTTCAAGCTTCAACAATGGCACTAGGGCCAAGCACGAACCATCAAAAACAATTTCGTCTGGCAGTAAAGGGGTTTGCAGGGGAGTCTTACTCTCGTCGATGTCCTTTGGTACCTTGGACTTAGGCTTGTGTGGAGGGACATACTCTGGCAATCGAGTAATAGGGTTTGCGCCCTGGGCTTCAACGTCCTCCACTTAAGCTCCCACATCCTCATCGTCCATTGGGATGTCTTAGATATCTTCCTCTTCTAGTTCTAAGTTTATGGCCTTGCCTTTCTCTTGTGCAGTGGGCTATGGTGGGTTTTGCCTTGGCAATGCATGCACCGATATGGCAGGTTGCTTTCCCTTATTGTCCTTCACAGTTTCCTTGGTTGGGGTTGGCTTCGGTCTCAACGTTCTCGGTGATTTAGGGACCTCTGCCAATACTTCGGCCACTTCCAGAGAAGCTACATCTGCATTTCTTTCCATTTCCTCTGCCATATCCTCTACTACTTACTCGGTATTTATAATATATGCTGGTGCTTACTTAACACTTTCTAACACTACCCACGATGCATCTGGCAAGTTTACAAATGTGGGAGTCTCTTTGAAAGCCTTGAAGAATTCTCGGTCCATAGGTGTCTGAGAGCTCAACAACTCAATACTCAAAATGCTAAGTGTTTCTTGCTGGATAGCCACTTGTGATTTATAGGGCATTTTGAATTCAAATATGACCATTCCCCCCAAATTCGGTTCATTAATGCAGGATTGGTGGTAGCTTTTCAAGGATCTGAGCCATAAATTTCATCTTAAATTCTAGTCGCCTACTCCATTTGGCCTCACTTCTAACATAAAATCATGAACAATGACTTTAACGGTCACTTTCTAGCTAATCTATGTGAGTTTTCTCCCTAGGTAGCACAACTCCCTCCACATTGCCGGGAACCCTATGACACTCCCTTGCTTCGCACCATCCTCCAATCGCACATCGCCCCAACTCGGGTAGTGTAGTTTATAGTCCCGCACCTCCTTTCAGCTGCCTATAGCGCTAAGACTATGCTACCTTCATTTAGTCACGTGGCCAGACCGCTGGTGTATGGCTTCAAGTGACTGCCATTCACCTTTCCTGGGAAGGGTTCTCCATTCAATTTAACCAGCCGCACCGCTCCTCTATTGGTAATTTCCTTAATGACATGGGGCCCTAACCAGTGCATTCTGAATTTCCCTGGAAATTTATCAAACTTACTGTCATATAACAAAACCAAGTCTTTTACCTTAAATGTGCATAGCTTAATGTGTCAATCATGCCATGCCTTTTCGCGCTGCTTTTGGACCTGTTGGTGAAATCCAGCTAAAATTATCTCTTCCTCAAATTCATCTAGTTGTGTAAGCCTTTCCTCGAGGGCTCCACAATCCATCATAGTTGTGAGCACCGCTATGCGCAGACTAGGCACAATATATTCCATAGGCATTACTGCTTCAACCCCATAGACAAGCCTAAAGGGGGTTTGTCCAGTCACCTTCTTGCATGTCATTCGATAAGCCCATAGTACTGCAGGTATGCATAGGCCCCAATCACTTTACTGAGCATTGCAAACCTTGGTTAGCGCATTTTCAAGCACTTTATTGGATGCTTCCACTGTTCCATTAGCTTGCGAGTGATAAGGTGTGTTCTTCTGGTGATATACCTAAAATTCCTCCATCAGCACGATGATCGTCTCATTCAGGAAGTGCGTATCATGATCACTCATCAAGATCTTCAGATAGCCAAATCGCATTAGTACATGCTCAAAGAGGAACTTTGCAGTGGTCGCACCTGTGCAATCCTTCACAGGTTGTGCCTCCACCCAACGAGTCAAATACTCTGTTGCAGTGATAATGTACCTTTCTCCTGTCTTTCCTTGGGGCTGAATGGGTCCCACAAAATATATCACCCATTTCTCAAAGAGTTTCAATGTCATCTGTGGATTCAAAGGCATCTCATCCCTCCGCAATGGCCTACCAATCCTTTAACACATCACACGCCTTGCAATATGCTTTTGAGTCTTGATGGAGGGTTGGCCACCACAACCATGAGCATAGAATCTTCTATGTGGTTGCTCTTCCTGCATAATTTCCTCTTGTGGTTTCCTCATGAGAATCTGTGAGGATGCTACTTCTTTCAAACTCATGTACATATCATCACAATATCTCATCAGTCCCCATCTTGTATAGATGCCCAACAATGACAAAGAAATCTACTGCACGCACCACTAATTCCTTATTTTACTTGACAGTGTATCCCTATGGTGTAGTACCTATCATTAGGAAATGTATTATATCCTCAAAATTACCATCCGTGACATGCACTGTAAATAGTTGTGCGTCAGGCAATCCTTCTTCCAAGTTAGTGGGTTCCTCCCCCGTTTTGATGTGCGGCAGATGGTCTAGTCCCGTGTTCAGTCGTCCAGGCTTTACAATAACTTCAAAATCATACTCCTAGGAAAATAAGAGCCATCTGCAGATTCTCCCCCCCAACACAGGCTTATTGACTAGGTACTTCAGTGTGGAGTGATCCGTATACATCTTAAAATGGCATCCCAACAAGTAGTGCATAAACTTCTGGAGTGCATACACCATAGCTAGCCCTTCGTGCTTAGAGGTGGAATAGTTATTCTCCACTTTGGATAATCTTCGGCTTGTGAATGTGATAGGATGGTCCAAGCCTTCTCTGTCAGCCTGTGTCAGTACTACTCCCAGTGCTATACATGACACGTCGACATGTACATGAAACTCTTTCTTCTAATCTAGGAAGTCTAGTATCGGTGCGATGACAATCTTTTCTTTCAATACATCCAAGCGCTTTTTACAGTCCTCGTTCCAATAGAATGTGACATCCTTCTTCAAAAATTTCTCCATATGCATAGTGATCTGGGCATAGCCTTTGATAAACTTTATGTAATATCCCGTATGTCCCAGGGTAGTGCGCACTTGCTTTACACTCCTCGGCTTAATATCACCACTATCATTGCGGGATCTACCATCAGTCCCTATCTACAAACCACATGCCCCAACCGGGTCCCAAAAGTAACACAAAATAAACACTTCTTTAGATTGTGTGTGATCTGGTATCTTCAACAAGTATCTAGCATCAGGCGCAAGTTTTATACATGGCATTTTACTAGCCCAAACATGGTCCAGTCATCAAAATATACCTCCAGGAACTTGTGAATAAATTCCTTGAACATAACAACGACTATGCACAAGAAGATTGTAGGCACATTCTTCAATCCAAACAACATTATAGTGTACTGAAAAGAACCCCACTCAGTTACGAAGGTTGTTTTTCTCCTATCCTCCGGTGCGATTTTAATATGGTGGTACCTAGAGAACCCATCAGTGAAGGAATATGCTTCCTGGCTGCCTACATTTTACAACAATTCATCAGTGAATGGAGTCGGGAATGTATCATGTACGTAAGTGTCATTCAACTTTTTGAGATCCATGAATATCCTTATTTCATCCTTCTGCTTTTTCTCCTGTACCACCATTGGACTTACCTAGTCAGATTCTTCCATAGGTTCAATGATGCCTACCGCAAGCATCTTGTCTAGCTCTAAGCAGACCTTCTCCTTATATTTTGGATTGAGACGGTAAAGTCTTTGTTTAACTGGCTTCACATCGGACTTCAATGTGATCTTCATCATTCCTTGGTCCTCGATTATCCCCTTTCAATCCGCAAACTTGGTAGGGAATAAATCCTAGTATTTGCGGAGAAATTCAATGACTTTATCCATCATCGCGTTGTCCCAGCAGTCTCCAATCTTCAAAAATTTGGGTTCTACCTCTGTAACAATGTTTACTTGTTTCGTTTTCAATGGCATGGTTATATCAAGGTTCTCAATCTGTGGACCTTCAACCTCGGTGACCTTTTGTTTCCAGAATGTTAATCTTCTGCGGATCCTCATATTCTTCTTCAGCGGTCACGTTATAGCATTCCAGCGCATGGCTTAGTTGAGTGGCCCACTCAGACTGAATCAAGTCCAAAGGATCCTGTGGTATCCTAAAGATTGCTACTTTCACTTCTTGTAGCGCCTCATCAATACAATCAAACCTGTCTTCAAAACTGAATGTCATTATGAATCCCTCACACAGAATATCCCATTCACCTGTACCATGGTGGAGCTCTATTTTGACATACCAATTCATTGGGACAAGATCTAGAGTGTGACAGAACAAGTGCACCCATTCAAGTTGGGGCTTTTCTACATAAGCCTAGGCCCATTTGGCCAAATGTGTGTGTGGATCATCCTGCCCATCATAATTGTCTATCATTCACATCTTAGGCTTCTTGAATCATGTTCTCATCATCCTCCTACATTTGTGCCAATCATCAAAGCTTCCTTTATGCGTACCCCACCATCTTGTGAGTGTAGCACACAGTTCCTGGAAGCGCTGCTTTTCTGGTACCTCCCTTTTAAATGCATACAAAAAGACATCTACCTCATTCAGGCCATCATAAGTAGGCAGATTTCTTACCTTTGAGGACACACAGCACAATGATCAGGTCATTATGTTGCAATTTAGCATACTCACTTCATGTAACTGATTCTGCCAACATTCTAAGTCTTCATCGGAGTCCGATGTGCAAGAACTCTCACGATCCCATGTAATTCGTCCATACATGGTGGGATTCACCCAATCTTGGTCTTGTGTTGTTATCTTATAGATATAGTCTAAATCGTCATTATTCTCATAATCGCAGACTGGTTCCGTATAGCGCAATCTTTCAACAGGATCTAGGGGTACTATTACACGTAGCGATTTCTTCTCAAATATCATCTTTCACTTCTTTAGGTTTATTACCCCATTCATATCAGTAGCCCAATTAATTCCCAAGAGTGCAGGATACGGATTGCTTTCATCCACTATCTCTATTACATCAAATTCAGCCAGTGCGCTCGCACCTTCAATATCCACAGTCACCCCCATAGCTACCCCATGGGGATGATATTTTGTTGATTTGCCATCCTTAGATGAATTAGAGACCATTGCATCATGGGTCTTCCCATCTATTCCCAAGTCTGCTTCAGCAGGACGTTCGCATCTGACCCCAGGTCCAAAATCACCTAGTCCATTTCATATTCTCCTATCTACACTGTCAGTCTCATCTCCTGTCCCATTCTTGTTTTATGCTTGCCAATCTTTTGTACTACGTGCGGCTCACTTGGAGCGGTTCTAGTGCATCTATTAATGAGCTCTTGCAACCCCTTCATAGCCATACTATCACACAGTAACTTCATGCAAGTCTCTAGGATAGTTGTGAGCATAGAAGGGTCCATCTCTTGATCAGGCTTATGCTTGCTTCCTGAGGTGGAGGCCTCAGTGAAGCTCTTCTTAACTATTAAGGTTTCATGTGCGCACTCCAAATCGAACTCAGCCTCCTTCACTAGAGATTTAAGAACCCATGTATTGTCTTCTAGTTGTTTCCCCTTGTCATATCCTATGACGATTCCACTTCTGAGCACTATATTTACATTTGGATCCTCTTCACTCAGCTCAGACCTCATCATCTACAGGTTCTGAGTTGGCGGAGGTGGTAGTTCCCCTTTGTCACATATCCTTTCTATCAACGTAGGACAATCTTCCATTTCATTATCAAACAACACACAATACTTGTACGACGCACGCATTGGGTTAGTACAATCTTGGGCATAGTGTCCTGGTCCCTTGCAATTGTAGCAGATCAATTGTCCTCGACCTCTGCCAAGTCCTCCTCCACCTCGGCATTGTCCGCGCCCCTGAAATCCTATCCACATCCCTACACTTTGGTCAAGGGGCCACATTTCTACTTGAACCCTATAGGTGGGAGTTATATCCATCATCAATTCATAACTCCTGCAATTATGCTCATCATGCCCTACTAACCTACAAAACTTGCAGAATAGTTTTTGCGTGTCTGTACAAAATTCTGCAGCAAATGAAAGTTATTCATGACATGTTTTCCAACTACATGACATATAGTGCACCATAATGCAGGCCCTGCGCTTTTTCCTGCTTGAACTTTCAGCCTTAAAGGCATCAGTCCTCCTCCTGCAATGTAGTTCACAAAGACCGGGAAAATTTCCTTCTCATGCCCCTGACTCTTGCATTTCAAGCACCATACCTCCTCGCACACCTCTAGTCAAACCGTTCTATGTTGCTTTAGACTTTGGATCTCAAGGCACAGATTCTTCAACTACTGTTAGGCCCCTATACTAGTAGTGTAACCCCTTATTGTTATTAGTACAACCCCCTTATTATATTGATGTACCCATGTAGTGCCCATATTGTTACTATTGTGCCCCATAGAAGCCCACTATTGTTATTATTGTGCCCTTACATTATTATTGTTATGTCGGCTCTGATTATTTTATGAGCCCTTAGACTCCTATATATAGAAAGGAGGTCTTTTCATTTGTATCATCCAAGAATTGTTCATTTATGTAATGTAAAGGAGGTTGCCCCCTCGAAGAGGCTGAATTCTAAGGCGTTGATCTATCTTTTCTATCTTTTCTTGAGCTAGTTTCATAACAACTACGCATAGATCTGCTGAACCCCCAGATTTGGATCTTGCATCAGAGTTTCATGCAGTCTCATTTCAATCTCCAAGGCCTCCGCCTGAGTTGTTATCTTTTGTTGTGACAATGCAACCCTTAATTGCGGTAGTAGCGAAGCCACAAACCACTCGCGATGTTGTTCACCTGTCAAATTCATGTTGGCTTCATGAATTGTACACTTCAACCTCTGATCTAGTTCCCAAGGCATCTCACCTAGTTGCATCGCAATTTCTTTGAATCCCACAATCGACTGTGCCTCAGATTTAGGCTTGCTGAATTCTCTATTCAGTGATGTCTGGATGTCTGTCACTCCAACATTCAGGTTATCATTACAGTACTTGATATACCAGGTTAGTGCATGATCTTGCAGAGCACTAACCAATGTCACCTTCTTTATATGATCATCTATAACACCATGAGCCTCCCATATAGCTCTCACAACGAACTAGAAGTGGTTCGGGTCCTCATTTACCAAGCCTTTGAAAAAAGGTAGCTTTACTGAATTTTCCATACTGAACTGCGGTGGAGGTGGAGGTGGTATGGGTTAAGTCACAAGTGATGGAGGTGAAGTTGGAGGTGGTGTGGGCAGAGGTGGTATTCGTGGGAATCCTTGTCTTATTAACTAAATAGCACTTTGTGGAGAAACCTTCGCTATCCCTTCCTCATCACTTCGCAGAGGTGAAATCAATGGACTATACTCTGGACCCTTTTTTCCTTTGTTTCTGTAATTTTTCTTCTTCGCGTAGTTCCAAACATCAAGGTAGTTGCATAACCCATTTTTCACACAATAGCATTTTAATCCAGGTATTCAAAGATTTCACATACTTACCTCAAAGGTCGTTTGAAAAGGCGTCGCTCCGCTTCGCTGTAGCTGACTGAGGTGTCAATCGTGAATTCAATCACATATCCTCCTATGATGCAATCAAGCTAATGATCGACAACGCGGGTGATCTTGTCCTCTGATTCTTCCAATTTCTGTACTATCTCCAAGGTCCAAACAACAGGACCATCAAGTTTCCACCTTCCTTGGCTATCTGCTAGCTTCGCAATCCACTCGTATAGCTCAACCGGAAAGGAGAAGAAAAAGATCTTGTGGATCTCTATATATAGGTACCTGTCCAACCATTGTTCTTTTATATGAGAAAAAGTTTTTCGGTGTAAATCACATGATAGTACGTTTGTCGATGTGTTTGGAACCAATGAGTGTGGTTCATCGTTAGGACAAGTTGAAGAAACAGATCATGGCTAAAGATTAAATAGGGGTCCTGACAATGAACCACACTTGTTGGTTTGAAATGCATCAACAAAGGTACTATCATGTGATTTACGCCGAAAAACTTTTTCTCATATACTTGATATGGATCACAAAAGCCTCAATTCAACATTGTTCTTCTGTCAGTTTTGGGTTTTTGTTCTCCTGTTTTGTGAATTCATAGGTCTTCCTATCCAATCAGTCCTCGATCTCCTTCTTAGTTGGATTCCAGTGATACGACATCACACATCTCTTATGCAGATTCCGGTCCCAGCAACAGAACCATTTGTTGGCTTGAGGGGGCCTGACCTTGGTTCAAAATTAATTAGCCAAAGAAATCCCTACACTACTAGCCCTTTCGGCATCATCCCACGGAGCGTGGACTGAAGTCTCACCCAAAACAGTATCGGGGGATGCTCGAAACAAGTTTCTGCACCCTAAATTGGTTATGATTTCATTTGATTCCCTCTATCCCTGCCTTCACGCAGGTCACTTCGCTCTAGTGCTTACAAGATGGGCCCTCTATTCTGTCCTTCAATAACTCCGTGAAAGGGTACGATCGACCTTCGCACAGCCCTAGCTTTCTGCTCAAGTACTTTCACGCTGCTATGGAAGTGTGCCGTGTAGATTCCCTAATTAGTCTAAGTGACTTTCTTATCTTATCAAACAATTATAGTTAACCCTGCGTAAACAGATAATTGTAATTGTGCTCAGTTATCTAATGTAATTGCATTCATTCGTGCATCATATAAGCATAATAAAGGAAATTCATACATAACATATCAAGATGCATCAAAAAAACAAAGACACTAAAATTCCAAAATATTTCTCTTTATTGATATCTTCCAAGCGTTTACAAGCTTTATCCACCCTGCACACACAGCTGCAAGGGTCTGCACACTCAATTGCGGAATTCTACCCTAGGCCTCTATGCTCTTAGTTGTGGAATTCTACCCTAGGCCTCTGCTTACTTAGCTGTGAAGCCTCTACCTATGCTATGACCCAAGACTTAGACTTCTTACTTCAGAGCTACAACTCTCTTACATTGTGTCTCTCTAAAACTACTTAGAGCTTAGCTCTTTTTATACTATCCCATGGTCCATGGACCATAGGTAGATCTCTTATAGCCGACTTTACTTTACAAAACTAAGGGTAGACTACCCTTTATGACACAAGACACCTTCGCGCTCTGTGACCACAAAATGTGGAGTCTTTACAATTTTATTACAAAATTTGACTCAAACATAGGCTTTTAGCCCCAAAACTGCCATTGAGGGATCCCGCTCGAAACACTACCCTCAACAAGACATCCTCAAGCTAAAGAAGTTTCTAATATAGAAATGAAGAAAGAAAAATGCTTTACCATAGTGGTTGAGCAGAATTCACAAATACAAAAAATGGAGCAAGGCATGGAAGCACCGTTGAAAGAAAAAGAACTGTGGAAAGCAAGAGGGTCATCTATATCAAGCACAGGTGCAGAAATAGAAACTTCAACAAACGAAACATCTTTAGAGTCTATAGAAGAGCTTACCACAGCTTTGGAATAAATGTCATCAGTTCAGGCCGAGAAAGAGAAATTGTCAGCAGCATTAACTCGCATGGAGGAGAATAAGATTAAAATTGATAATTCATATTTGAAAAAAATGCAGAAAAATTACAAGCTCATCCAGCAAATATAGAAAAATGAGGACTACTCCTTTGTCACTCAGAAGTTGGCAGAGGCTAAGAACAACATTTGACATAATATAAATGCCAATATAACAGTTATGTGGCCTTCAATTTAGATCACTTTTGAGTAAGAGGAACCTGTGCACAAAGTCAAGACAACAATATAGAACACAAAGGAAGATTTGGAGCATAGACTAAAAGAGGCACAGAAGATTATCAAGATGTTGAATTCCAAGACCAAGAAGGAACTAGAAGACCTAGACATTCTAGATAGAATAGCAATAGTCAGGGAGGTTAACACGGTCTTAACAAAAAAGAATTTGATGATACAACTAGAGAACTAATGTAAATACCCTGAGTTGCAGGTCAGGAGGTTCAATAGAAAATTCACACTACTGCATGAAAATGGTTTGCCTACTCTGAAGATTTCTAATGGAAAATTGATCCAATTAGAAAACTAGCAAGAACAGTTGTGCAACATAGGTGTTAATGCTTCCAAGTTTGAAAAGGCTAAAGGATTTATTAGTGGAGAATCATTCATACAGGGAATAGAGTTTGATTTGAATATTCAACATGAAATCCATCACCTTTTTGTCAATAAGCCAACTTTTGACACTTACACCGAAGTGGATGAAAGGTTCAGAAATATGGTTAACTTTTCTATGCCAAGTGAATAAATGTGGCATCGATTACTAGAGTCGATCGAGTGAAGTGTACTAAAGCACAAAATTTTAGGCATCAAAGGAACAACATTTGAATCAAAATATCTAAAGTCATCATGAGATTTCTCCATAGCCTCAATGTCATGGCAAATTTCAGTAGATTTCCCCTATTTTTCTTCTTCTATATCTAAAATATTTGTGTCTTTAACAAATATTATTTTGTAAATATATTTTATCTTGAAATCCAATTTGAGATGTAATAGTTTTCTATAAATATTTAGTAATAGAACTTAGAAAAGGTTGGAACTTGTATGAAGAAAGAAAATATTTTTATGTATGCTCTACAAGTACTGAAGTGATCAATTTCAATAATACAGAGCATTTGTTCCATGATTCTTTTTCAATAAATTTGTGATGTTCCTCTCATGTGAAATTGTTATTTCCTTGGTTTTCCATATGTTTTTTTATCTCTATTGTTTAAAGAAGATAAAGGGTTGAATTTGTTTAAGTACACTCTGCTATGGCTTACAAACAATATCAATGTTTTCATTCTCATGTTAAGTATAGAATTCATCCTAGCATGCTCTATATTTAATCGAATCTAAATAATTTCATCGTATTCACTCCACAAATGCTCTAAAGATCCAAAATTTTTCCTATCCTGCCCTCTTACAACTACTCTATCATTTTTGTGTTTGATCACCCAATAACACATGACTCCATGCCCAATGGAATTTCCCTGCAGTTTTCAACCAAATATTTGAAAAAACCAAACTCAAAACTCAATAACTAGCATAATATCCTAAAAGATAAAAACTAAAATAAAATAGAGAGATCCCTCTTTGAAGTTGGAAGGGCTATATCTTAGCTTTACAAGTGGTTTTTGGGAAATTACAGAGTGATAACAGTGTGTACAAATGCATGTAAAAAAGGATTTGGTGGAGTCCTTATGCAAGAGGGACAAGCGGTGTGCTATGAGTCCAGGAAGTTGAATGAGCACGAGTAGAACTACGTGACTCATGATATTGAGTTGGTAGCTATTATTCACACCTTGAAGATGTGGAGGCATTATCTTCTTTGCAGGATATTTTTATTGATGAGTGATCATAGTGGGTTGAGATAATTGTTTGATTAGCCGAATCTAAATTCCAGGCAAGCCAAATGGTTGGCTACTGTTAATGAGTTTGATTTCGAGATTAGATACATCAAGGGAAAGGAAAATCGGGTTGCATATTCTCTTACCATCAAGGTACAAGTGAATCATATAGAAATTATGTGCTTTTATGGGATAGAGTTATAGGATAGGATCATGTAGGTAGCACAGTGGGATGACAGGTATATGGAGAATATGCACAAGTTACAAAAGAGTACAGGAACAGGTACAGGTACAGGTATAGGTGATCAGGATGTAGACTACCACCTCACAACAGATGGTTTGGTGAGATTTAGGGACATGATCTATGTGCCAGATCGTAGTGAGCTCAAGAAGCTTATCTTGAGGGAGTTTCACATCAATCCATACTTGGGTCACCCAAGATATCAAAAGAAATTGATGACGATGAAGAAGTTATACTATTGACTGAATATGAAGAAGGAAGTGGCAGAGTTCATGGCTAGATGTTTGGATTGTCAGGGGGTAAAGGGAAAATCTAAGAATCCAGGTGGTCTGCTACAACATATTCCAATTCTAGAATGGAAATGGGAGGTCATTTCCATGGATTTCATTACAAGTCTTCTGAGATAAGCGAGACAACATGATTTTATTATGGTCGTGGTTGACAAGTTGAGAAAGGTAGCTCACTTCATTCCAGTGAAGACTACATATTTAGCTAGTTAGGTGGCACATATTTTCATCAGGGAGATCATGAGATTACATGGCGTTCCAAAGAAGATTGTGTCAGAACAAGATGAGAATTTCACTTCTAAGTTTTGGAAGGAGCTATTTGCAGGTTTGGGTAGAGAGTTGGCCTTCAATACAACTTATCATCCAAAGATAGATGGACAGACAAAGAGGGTCAACATGATCTTGGAGGATATTCTGAGGACGTATGTGATGCACCAACAGAGAAGATGGGAGGAGTATCTTCCATTGGCTAGGTTTTCATACAACAACAATTATTAGGAGTCATTGAGGATGAGTCCTTTTGAGGCATTGTATGGGCGCAGTTGTAATACTCCCAACTATTAGAGTGATCTAGTGAACACAGTACTTATTGGACCAAATATGTTGGCAGACATGGAACTGGAAATGCAGGTTATAAAGAAGAATATAAAGGAAGCACGTGATAGACAGAAGAGTTACATGGACTAGCACAGGGCACTCAAGGAGTTTCAGGTTGGGGAGCATGTGTATTTGGGCATCAAGCCCAAGAAGAGCTCTTTGAGGATTGGATCATGTGCCAAGTTGGCACCGTGATATTGCGAGAATTTTGAGATCCTTGAGAGGATTGGACGAGTGGCCTATCAACTTGCACTACCTTCAACAACGAATTCCATGATGTTTTCCATGTTTCATTGCTTAAGAGGTATATAAAGGATGTTGATCATGTTATTGACTAGTATGTATTGCATGTGGAGCAAGAAGGAGAATTCCAATAGGAGCCCAATGCATATTGCAATGAAAGCAACTCATGCTTAGGAACAGAGTCATAGAGCAAGTTGAAGTGCACTGGAAGCACTTTAGGCTTGAAGAAGCTACATGGTAGATGGTGGATTAGATGTGGGCCATGTATACTTCTTTGTGTTTTAGTGGAGGAAAATTAGTTTTGGTATGATGTTTGGTATATGTTTTGTTGATGTTTTGATATATGTATATATGTATATGGATTTAAATATCGCCATGAGTTATGTTATAAAGATCCAATAATAAGTATGGTTTTTATCTTGTCATGTTGTCATGATGTTTTTCTTTTGAGCAGGCATTTCATTGTAAATATTGCAACGAGCTAAGTTATAAAGATCCATGGGAAGTATGTTTCATTTTACACATTTTTGCTAAGGTATTCATGTGGTTTAACACCGAGGGCGATGTTCCCCAAGGGGAAGGGGTCTGTAATAGGACCTAGTTAACAGTTCATGTAATAAGATTTAATAAAGGAAAAATAAGACCACGGTTAAGGGACACGTATTCCAAGTTGAATGTTGGGAAAGCATATCATAGTGGAATCATTAGATGTGTTTATGGCTAAAGGAAAATTGGCAAAGGTAATGGATAAGGAATTAAAAAGGAAAAAAGGTATTTTTGGCACATTTAGTTATGAAAATAAGGGAAAATAGGAGAAAAGAAAGGTGAATGGTCACAGGTTGCATGTGAGGAGGAAATTGAAGGAAAATAATAGAAATGAAGAAAATAGAGGCCTCATTGATAAAAATGATTCTGAGGATTATTTTGTAACATTTTGCCAGTTAAGTTTTGGATCTCTCTCATTATTCTCTCTCTCTCTCACTCTTGGTGATCCAAGTGGATATTGGTGGCCAACCACCTATTCCACTTGGGCCCCCACCATTGTTTCTTTCAGTTTCTGAGTCTCCTTATTTGTAGCATTTTTTTGGGTCCTAAACTTCCGGAGCTGTTTTGAGGCCCTAAACGACATTTTTTGGAAACCTAGGAGCAACATGCGTCATGACCCAAAAGTTGTAGTCCTCAGATAGATCTTTCTAACGAGGTATTTTTCACGTCAAACAGAGATTGTATGCCAAATTTAAGACCCCAGGAAGTTGATGTACCAGTTTACCCAAACAGGGCCCATAGTTTGGCGCTTCATCTCCTAGGTTTAGGTTTTTGGATGTTTAGGGTTTTCCATTGTTTCTCAACAATAAATAGGCCTTCGGGCCTCATTGTAACACAGTTTAGAGGCATGTAGCTGCCATATTTCTTCTCAGAGATAAGCTACCATCGCCTGAGCTAGTCTTATTTCCATTCTGTTTGTAAGCATATTTTAGTAATATTTGATATTAATGAAATGAAGTGTTATTTCTACTACATCTTTGTATTTATGGTTATATCTGTAATTTGTTGCGTTCCTATTTAAATACGGGGCAATGGTATTAGAGCGGTTTGTTCTTTCTCTGTTTTTCTTTGCATGTCCCCAATGAGGTCAGGATATAAGGAGTTAGGGCTTGAACTGGTCAAACCTTTGCAAGACTAGCCTCACAAATCCAAATGGCCTCCCATGGCGGATAAAAGATCTTACTCAAAGAAGCCCTCGAGCGACAAAGGAACGTGATGATGGACAACTTTGTCCAGATCCTTCATCGGCTACCCAAGGGCGACACATCTACTTCCAACAAATACTCTGGAAGTGCCACACTCTTTAAGGTACAAGTTAACTTTGTCATTCCCATATTTGAGGGTCAGATAGATGCAAACACTGTAGATAAATGGTTAAATCTGATAGAAGGATATTTTTCTATTCATGGTTTTCCCAACCGAGAAAATATCACTTTGCACTTCTCAAAGCAACCCCCCACATCAAGGATTGGTGGGAAACCTACTATGAGTAGAAGGATGAAAGTACGAACTCATTGTTTTCTACTGCACCCACTTGGAACTCGTTCCAGGATGCCATCAAGGAGCACTACTACCCTGTCAGGAGCTATGAGGATAAACACATAAAGTGGACAATGTTGCAACAAGGAAGGGACCAAGATGTGCCAGAGTTTACCAATGTTTTTCATACCCTTCGCACGAAGTTGGTATCAAGGATTCTAAGAAGCATTTGGTTCTCAAGTACCATGGTTACTTGCACAAGTACATCCAGGACAAGATGGAATTCTTGCACATCTCCTTGATAGGCACGACATACCGATATGCTGTCAAGATCGAGCAAAAGTTTAAATAGAAGAAGCAAGACTTTGGATCTGCGAATCCGAAGCAAGGGAAAGGTGCCCCCAAATTGCAGAAAAAAGGAAAACGCCAAGGCAGAGAGGCCCAGGACAACCTGCCAGATCCACAAGCATAGAATAATGCCACGAATCCGAAGAAGGACACGAGAAAGTGGTGTGACTTCCATAAGAGCTCCACTCTTAACACAAGTGAGTGTCAGGCCAAGTAGTCATAAGTGGCCGAGCTAAACGCTTTGGAATTAGATGCATGTTCTAACTCTAATTTAGAACCCAACAAGGGGAATGACAAAGGGAAGCAGATTATCGATGCAGATCGCAACGCCAACATTGCCACCATGAACATCCAGAAGGAGGAACCTGAAGATCCAGAGGAGGAGGAGTGCCTCTTCCACTCACAGATGTGGGTAAAGGGTTCCCCGCTATAGTTCATTGTTGATAGTGAAAGCCAAAAGAACCTCATTTCAGCAAAGGTCATGAAGTGGCTAGGCTTACTGGCCACAACACATCCACAACCGTACACCATCGGGTGGCTTCACCAAGGATGGGATCTTCGCGTCAGCCAGCAGTGCTGCCTTCCATACAAAGTCAAGCCATTCATGGATGAGGTATTGCGTGACGTTGGTCCCCTTGATGTTTGTAATGTATTATTAGGCCAACCATACTTCTGGAAGTGACATGTTGTGTATGATTCAAGGCCTTGTGTTGTTATTGTTACTTTGGGAAATAAGTTTTATAGGATACCGGAGGTAGCACTGCCTACCGCCATCTCTTTGGTTACTGCAAAATAATGCAGTAAGCTCATTTCCAAAATAGGGAATTTGTTTTCGTGATGATATGCCCTCAGGGAAAGAAGACGATAGTGGCCATGACCTCCAAATAGGGCCCCTCCACGCGGCAATGACAGATGGACAAGGTCATGGAGGAGTACGAGGACATCTTCACCTCCCCCATAGGGGTGCCTTTACATTGTTAGGTCAAGCACTCCATCAATCTGACCCCAGGTGTGTCACTACCCAAAGGACCAATCTATCAGCGCTCTATTTTGTTGAATAACAAAATCAATAGGCAGATTTAGGAGCTATTTTAGAAAGGTCACATCCATCCAAGTTCATTGCCCTGTGGAAGCCCGATCGTGTTGGTACAAAAGAAGTATTGGACTTGGAGATTCTGTATTGCCTATCGGGCACTGAACAAGATCACTGTCTAGAATAGGTACCCAATCCCATAGATTGATGACCTTCTGGACCAACTGAAGGGGGAAAAATATTTCAGCAAGATTGACTTGAAGTCCGGCTATAACCAGGTACCAATAAAATGCTTCGATGTGTGGAAGACTACCTTCAAAGCCAAGGAAAACGTTTTTCAATTGGTTGGTTATGCCTTTTATGTTGATGACTGCTCCTACAAACTTCATGAGGCCGATGGATGACATCTTGAAGCCCTTCATCAAATAGTTTTTAGTGGTATACTTAGAAGGCATCCTGATCTTCAACCAGAGTTGGGAAGAGCACCTCCACCACATCCAACAGGTTCTCCAAACACTACAACAACACAAGCTATGTGCCAATTTGGAGAAATGAACTTTTGGGAATGACCAAGGTTCAGTACCTGGGATACATTATTGATTAACAAGGGATGCATGTGGATCCAACCAAGATCCAACTGATTCAATATTGGCTAGCCCCAGCCACTCTAACAGAGCTCCGTAGCTTTCTCGGTCTTGCCAATTTCTACTGTAGGTTTGTGTTGGGATTCTCTCATATCACTTGACCCTTGAGTCAAGTCACCAAGGGAGGAGTGAAAGAAAATTTTTTTTGGTGTGAATCTCAACAGAAGGCATTCGCAGCGTTGAAACATTGCCTCTGTGCTACAATAGTGCTCGCTTTACTAGACTTGCAACAACCACTTGAGATCGAGATAGATGCCTCTGACTATGCTATTGGAGTATTCCTTACTCAATAGGGTAATCCAGTGGCATATCACAGTGAGACACTTTTAGACATAGTCCAGAAGTATCCCACTTATGATAGAGAGATGTATTCCATTGTGTAGGCGTGCTGACAATAGAAGCATTACATTTTGGGGAAGGAAATGGTCATCCACATAGACCACCAACCCTTGTAGTTCATACAGATGCAAGGGAAGTTGCAAAATGATTGCCATAAAAAGTAGTCCACATACCTGCAACAGTTCCATTGGAATATCAAGTATAAAAAGGGTAGCACCAATAATGTTGTAGACTGCCTCAGCTGACCATCGATCATGGCGTTAACCACCGTGCTCAACCCTTGTGGGCACAAGACTTCTTATTGGCCATTTCTCTACAAATGTGACCCAAAATTTGGCCAGACATACTAGATTCTCTTAGAGGGTCAAAAAGTTCCAGATTTTCACATCTAGGATGCCCTACTATGCCACCTAGGATACCTTTGTGTTCCTTCAAGCAAGTAAGCCAAAATTATTTGGGAAGCACACTATAGTCGGGTAGCTAGGAATTCTGGGGTCGAGAAAATAGTGGCAATACTGTAGAAGTATTTATATTGGACGAATCGTCGACATGATGTCAGGAAGTACTTCAGACCCTACACTACCTACACTGTTGCTAAATCGACCATCAAGAAGCAAGGCCTCTATACTCCACTGCCTACCCCTAGTCAACCTTGGGAATCCATCTCCATGCATTACATGTCGGGCTTTCCTTGTACTAAGCATGCCAATGACTGTGTTTTTGTGGTCTTCGATAGATTCTCGAAGATGGCCATTATGACGACATGCAAGAAGAATATCACAGCAGAAGCCACTGCTAAACTCTTCTTTGAAAGAGTGTGGGTACACTTGGGGATCCCACATTCTATCATCTTAGATCAGGACAAGAGGTTCCTTAGTACATTTTGGTCTAATCTCTGGTTGATACTGGACACCAAACTCACTAATTCCATAGCTTTCCATCCCCAAATTGATGGCCAGATAGAGGTCGTCAACAGGATGATCGTACACATTCTGCACATGTACAACTCAAAGAATCATTTACATGGGGTGAGAACCTTCCCTCTGTCCAACATAGCTATAACCGTGCTCTCCACAGCTCAACTGACCACAACCCTTTTTAGGTGGGCTTGGGATTCCGACCACTATGTCCCATTGATGTGGCCATACCATTTGCAGCTACTCAGGCAGATTCGACTCATGTCTAGTTGGAAGCTAGTAAGGCAAAAAAAATCATTGAGCACATCCAACATATCCGCTAGAAGGTCCATGAAATTCGGGATAAATCAAATTCCAAGTGCAAGCAGCAACATGATCAACATCAGGTGCCACACAAGTTCCAAATGGGCAACAAATTCTGGTTGCATTTGCAGAAGGAACCCCTTACCGGAGCCTATCGGAAACTCAGACCACTGCAATATGGTCCTTACACCAATACTAAGGCTATGGGAGACAATTCATTTGAGCTCAAAATTCCTCAATTCCTTGGCCTACACCCAATGTTCAATGTGGACCACCTTCGACCATACTTCCCACCATTGTTGGACACATCAAACATTGCAGAACAACTCACACCTACAGAGTTAAATCCAGATTGCATGGAGCAAGCCACACATGATCGGACCATGGACACATAGATCAAGAACACCTGACAAAAAATCATCCAACTATATTGAGTTTTCAAAGCAGGCCAACTCCTTCACCAGGGTAAGTGGCTCACCAGGGACCAAGTTCAACAGAAGTTTCCTCATCTCATGGAGGAACTCAACGCAATGGAGACCATTGCTTCCTAAGGGGGGAGGAATGATCTAGGTGAATATTGGTGGTCACCCTCGTATTCCAATTGGACCCCCACCATTGTTTCTTTCAGTTTTTTATTTGTAGCACAATTTAATATTTTTGGCAATTTTTCAAGTCCTAAACTTTCGGAGCCATTTTGAGGCCGTAAACGATATTTTTTCGAAAATCTAGAAGCAACATGGTTCACTAATTGATGTTATTCACTCAATAGTTGTAGTCCTTGGATAGATTTTTCAAATGAGGTATTGTGCATGTCAAATGGATATCGTATGCCAAAGTTACGACCCCGGGAAGTTGATGTACGAATTTACCCAAATGAGGCCCATAGTTTGGCGCTTCATCTCCTAGGGTTAGGTTTTTGGATGTTTAGGGTTTTCCATTGTTTTTCAACAATAAATAGGCCTTTGAGCCTCATTGTAACACAGTTCAAAGGCATGTTGCTACCACATCTCTTCTTAGAGATAAGCTACCATCACCCGAGCTAGCCTTATTTCCATTTTGTTTGTAAGCATATTTTCACTATTTGATATTAATGAAATGAAGTGTTATTTCTACTGAATCTTTGTATTTATGTTTGTCTATAATTTTTTGTGTTCTTGTTTAAATTAGGATCAGTGGTATCAGAGAGGTTTTCTCTTTCTCAGTTTTTCTTTGCATGTCCCCAACGAGGTCGGGATATAAGGAGTTAGGGCTTGAACTGGTCAAACCTTTGTAAGACTATCCTTGAAAATCCTGACGACCTCCCATGGTGGATGAAAAGAAATATGAGGGGGCAGGAGATCTTATAAAAAATCTTGCTCAAAGAAGCTCTCGAGCAACAAAGGAACGCAATAATGGACAATTTTTTCTAGATCCTTCAGCAGCTATCCAAGGGTGACACATCTACTTCCGACAACTACTCTGGAAGCGCCACACCCTTTAAGGTACAAGTTAACTTTGACATTCCCATATTTGAGGGTCAGATGGATATAGATGCTATAGATAAATGGTTAAATCTGCTAGAAGGATTTTTTTTTACGTTCATAATTTTTCTAGCCAGGAAAAGATCACTTTTGCACTTCTCAAAGAAGCCCTCCATGTCAAGGATTGGTGGGAAACCTACTGTGAGCAGAAGGATGAAAGTACAAACTCATTGTTTTCAGCTACACCAACTTGGAACTCGATCCGGGATGCCATCAAGGAGCAGTACTACCCCGTTGGGATCTATGAGGATAAAAACATAAAGTGGACAATGCTGCAATAGGGAAGGGACCAAGATGTGCCAGAGTTTACCAATGTCTTTCATACCCTTCACACAAAGTTGAGTATCAAGGATTTTGAGACGAATTTAGTTCTCAAGTATCGTGGTTACTTGCACATCTCCTCACTCGGCATGAGATGGAATTCTTGCACATATCCTCACTCGGCATGTCATACCGATGTGCCATCAAGATCGAGAAAAAGTTTAAACAGAAGAAGCGAGACTTTGTATCTGCAAATCCAAAGCGAGGGAAAGTTGCCCCAAAACCACAGAACAAAAGACAAAGCCAAGGTGGGGCAGCCCAAGATAACCCACCAAAGCTGCAAGCAAGAAACAATGCCATGAAGCTAAAGAAGGACACAGGAAAGTGGTGTGTGTTTCATAGGAGCTCCACTCACAACACAAGTGAGTTTCAGGCCAAGCAGTCACTGATGGCTAAGCTAAAAGCTTTAGAATCAGATGCATGTTCTGACTTTAAGTCAGAACCCGACAAGGGAAATGACAAAGGGAAGCAAATTATCGATGTGGAGCCCAATGCCACCATTGCCACCATGAAGATCCAGAAGGAGGAACTGGAAGATCTAGAGGTGGAGGGGCACCTCTTCAACTATCAGGTGTGGGTAAAGGGTTCCTCGCTATAGTTCATTGTCAACATCGGGAGCCAAAAGAACCCCACTTTGACAGAGGCCGTGAAGCAGCTAGGCTTACTAACCACAACACATCCACAACCGTACACCATCGGGTGCCTTCACCAAGGACGGGGTCTTCGCGTGAGCCAGCAGTGCTGCCTTCCATATAATATCACGCCCTTCATGGATGAGGTATTGTGTGACATTGCTCCCCTTAATGTTTGTGATGTATTATTAGGGTAACCATACTTAAGGAAGCGACCTATTGTGTATGAGTCAAGGCCTCGTGATGTTATTGTTACTTCTAAAAGTAAGTTGTACAAGATACCGGAGGTAGCACTGCAAACCGCCATCTCTTTGGTTACTGCAAAATAATGCAGTAAGCTCATTTCCAAAACTGGGAAATTTGTTTTCCTGATGATGTGGCCTTAGGGAAAGAAGAAGATGATGCTCATGACCTCCAGACAAGGCCTAGTCACACGAAAATAATAGATGGACAAGGTCATGGAAGAGTACGAGGACATATTCAACTCTCCCACAGGGGTGCCTCTCCACTGTCAGGTCAAGCACTCCATCAATTTGACCCCAAGTGCGTCACTGCCCAATGGACCAATATTTTGACTCCATTCTGGAGAACAACGAAATCAAGAGGTAGATTCAGGAGTTGCTGCAGAAAGGTCACGTCCGTCCGAGTTCATCACCCTGTTGGAGCCCAATTGTGTTGGTACAAAAGAAATATGGGACTTGGAGACTCTGTATTGACTATCGGGCGCTGAAAAAGATCACTGTCTAGAATAGGTACTCGATCCCATAGATTGGTGACCTTCTGGACCAAATGAAGGGGGAAAATATTTCAGCAAGTTCGACTTGAAGTCTGGCTATCACCAGGTACCAATCAAACCCTTTGATGTGTGGAAGACTCCCTTCAAAGCCAAGGAGGGCCTTTTCGAATGGTTGATTTGTAGGTTTTAACCCCATACAGAAATTACCTGCATACGAATTCTAAAACACAGAAAATAAACAATGTAAGAGCATAACACATAAAACACATATACACAGAGATTTTCCCTTGGATCCCAAAACTAGGAATACCAGCTGGAATTTTTTATTATGTTCCTTCAATTGTTACAATACATATTTCTACATGCCGAAGCAACCAATACCATGGACCAGAAACCATCATGTCCAAAACCATGGACCGAAATCCATGGAGTCCAAAACCATGTGCGAAAATCATGCACAAAACCATAGGTAGGTCTGCCCAACCTAATATAGGGTCCAAAAAAAAAAATTTCCAGGGTGCTGCCCCGGACCCCATAGAGGGGGGCTACTTGAACCCCTTAAACCCCCTGTGACCTCGCTATGCAATTGGAAAAACGAGGGGGCGGGGGGGCACTCTGCCCCCCCTCTAACCCCCCAGTTAACTATGTGGGCTAGTCGTGGAAATAATATAACACAACCCAACATGGTTATGCCTTTTCGGTTGACAAATGCTCCTGCAACCTTCAAGAGGATGATGGATGACATCTTGCAGCCCTTCACCAACTCATTTCTAGTGGTATACTTGGATGGCATCCTGATATTCAACCAAAGTTGGGAAGAGCACCTCCACCACATCCGACAGGTTCTCCAAACGCTGCAGCAACACAAGTTGTGTTCCAATTTGGAGAAATGCACATTTGGCATGACCCAGGTTCAGTATGTGGGATACACTATTGATTAATGAGGGGTGCATGTGGATCTAGATAAGATCCAAGTCATTTGGAATTGGCCAACACAAACCACTATGATAGAGCTCTATAGCTTTCTGGGCCTTGCCAATTTTTACCGCAAGTTTGTGTTGGGATTCTCTCATATCACTTGGCCCTTGAGTCAAGTCACCAAGGGAGGAGTGAAAGAAGAATTCTTTTGGTATGAAACTCAACAAAAGGCATTCGCAGAGTTGAAATATCGCCTCTTCTCTGCACCAATGTTCACTTTACCAGACTTGCAACAACCATTTGAGATTAAGACAGATGCCTCTGACTATGCTATTGGGGCAGTCCTTACTCAATAGGGGCATCCAATGGCATATCACAGTGAGACACTTTCAGACACAGTCCAGAAGTATCCCACTTATGACAAAGATGTATTCCATTATGCAGGCCTGTTGAAAATGGAAGCATTACATTTTGGGGAAGGAAACAGTCATCCACATAGACCATTGACCCCTGTAGTTCATACAAATGCAAGGGAAGTTGCAAAGTGATTGCCATCAAAAGTGGTCCACATACATGTAGCAGTTCGATTTGAATATCAAGTAAAAGAAGGGCAGCACCAATAATGTTGCAGATTGCCTCAGCCGACCATCGATCATGGCGTTAACCACCGTGCTCAAATCTTCTGGGCACGAGACGTTTGATTGGCCACTTCTCTACAAAAGTGACCCAAAATTTAGCCACACATACTAGATGCTTTCAAAGGGTCAACAAGTTCCAAATTTTCACCTCCAAGATGCCCTACTATGCCACTTGGGACACCTTTGTGTCCCTTCAAGCGAGTGAGCCAAAATGATTTGGGAAGAGCACTACAGTCGAGCCGCTGGGCATTTCAGGGTCGAGAAAACAGTGGTAGTACTACAGAAGTATTTCTATTAAACGAATCTTCGACAAGATGTCATGAAGTACATTAGATCCTACACTGCCTGCGCCATTGCCAAACTAACTATCAAGAAGCAAGGCCTCTATACTCCACTGCCTACCCCTATTCGACCTTGGGAATCCATCTCCATGGATTACATGTCAGGCCTTCCTTCTACTAAACATGGCAATGACTATGTTTTTGTGGTTGTCGACAAATTCACGAAGATGGCCATTATGTCAGAATGCAAGAAGAATATCATAGCAGAAGCCACTACTAAACTCTTCATTGAACAAGTGTGGGTACACTTTGGGATCCCATAGTCTATCATCTCAGATCGAGATAGCAGGTTCCTCAGTACATCTAAGACCCTTCTCCGATCGATGTTGGACACCAAGCTCAATAAGTCCACAAGTTTCCATCCCCAAATTGATGGGTAGACAAAGGTCATCAACAGGATGATCGTACACATTTTGTAGATGTACAACTCAAAGCATCCATGCACATGGGATGAGAGCCCTCCCTTTGTCCAGCATAGCTATAACCAGGCTCTCCACAGCTCGACTGGCCACAACCCTTTTTAAATGGGCTTGGGATTCTAGCCACTATGTCCCATTGATGTGGCCATACCATTTGCAACTACTTGGCAGATTCGGCTCATGTCCAGTCGGAAGCCAATAAGGAAAGCAAATTCATTGAGCACATCTAACATATCCACCAATAGGTCCATGACTTTCTGGAGAAATCAAATTCCAATTACAAGCAGCAACATGATCTACATCGGGTGCCACATAAGTTTCAGGTGCACGACAAACTATGGTTTCATTTGCACAAGGAATGCCTTACCAGAGCCTATCAGAAACTCATACCACTCTGATATGGTCCTTACACTATTACCAAGGCTATGGTCGACAATTCATTTGAGATCAACATTCCCCCATTCCTTGGCCTACACTGAGTGTTCAATGTGGATTGTGTTCAACCATACTTCCCACTATTGCTGGACACATCAGGCATTGCAGAACAGATTACACCTACAGAGTTAAATCCAGATTTCATGGAGCAAGATACAACTAATCAAATCATGGACACATACATCAATAACACCTGAGGATCCAACTATATTGAGTTGTCGAAGTGGGCCAACTCCTTCACTAGGGCAAGTGGTTAACCACGGACCAAGTTCAGTAGAAGTTTCCTCATCTCATGGAGGAACTCAGCACAATGGGGACCATTGCTTCCTAAGGGGGGAGGAATGATCTAGGTGGATATTGGTGGCCATCCACCTATTCCACTTGGACCCCCACCATTGTTTCTTTCAGTTTTTTAGTTTCCTTCTTTGTAGCATAATTTACTATTTTTGGCAGTTTTTTGGGTCCTGAAATTCTGGAGCCGTTTTGAGGCCCTAAACGACATTTTTTGGGAAACCTAGGAGCAACATGGGTTAAAAATTTATGTTTCTCACTCAAAAGTTATAGTCCTGAGATAGATATTTCTAACGAGGTATTGTGCGCATAAAACGGAGATTGTATGCCAAAGTTATGACCCCAGGAAGTTTATGTACAAATTTACCCAAACAGGGCCCATAGTTTGCCGCATCATCTCCTAGGGTTAGGCTTTCGGATGTTTAGGGATTTCCATTGTTTCTCAACAATAAATATGCCTTCGAGCCTCATTGTAACACAGTTCAAAGGCATGTAGCTTCCACATCTCTTCTAAGAGATAAGCTACCATTGCCCAAGCTAGTCTTATTTCCATTTTGTTTGTAAGCATATTTCAATATTTGATATTAATGAAATAAAGTGTTATTTCTACTGTATCTTTGTATTTATGGTTATATCTGTAATTTTTTGCGTTCCTATTTAAATCCAGATTAGTGGTATCAGAGCTATCTGTTCTTTCTCTATTTTTCTTTGCATGTCCCCAATGAGGTCGAGATATAAGGAGTTAGGGCTTGAACTGGTCAAACCTTCACAAGACCAACCTTGCAAATCTTGATGACCTCCCATGGCAGATAAGAAAAAATACAAGGGGGGTAGGAGATCCTATAAAAAACCCTTACTCGAAGAAGCCCTCGAGCGACAAAGGAACGGGATAATGGACAACTTTGTCTAGATCCTTCAACGGCTACAAAGGGTGATGCATCTACTTCCGACAGCTACTTTGGAAGTGCCACACCCTTTAAGGTACAAATTAACATTGAAATTCCCATATTTTAGGATCAGATAGATACAGAGGCTGTAGATAAATGGTTAAATCTGCTAGAAGGATACTTTTCCGTTCATGGTTTTTCCAGCTACTATGTCCCATTGATGTGGCCATACCATTTGCAACTACTTAGGCAGATTCGACTCATCTCTAGTCGGAAGCTGATAAGGAAAAAAACTTCATTGAGCACGTCCAACATATCCGCCAACAAGTCCATGACATTCTAGATAAATCAAATGCCAAGTACAAGCAACGACATGATCAACATTGGGTGCCACACAAATTTCAAATGGGCAACAAAGTCTAGTTTCATTTGCACAAGGAACACCTTACCGGAGCTATCGAAAACTCAGTCCACTGCGATATGGTCCTTACACCATTACCAAGGTTGTGGGTGACAATGAATTTGATCTCAGCATTCCTCCATTCCTTGGCGTACACCCAGTGTTCAATGTGGATTGTCTTCGACCACACTTCCCACCATTACTGGACACATCGGACATTGCAAAACAACTCACACCTACAGAGTTAAATCCAGATTGCATGGAACAAGCCACGAGTGATCGAAAAATGGAAACACAAATTAAGAACACCTGACAAAAAAGGATCCAACTATATCGAGTTGTCAAAGCAAGCCAACTCCTTCACCAGGGCAAGTGGCTCACTAAGGACCAAGTTCAGCAGAAGTTTCCTCATCTCATGGAGGAACTCAACGCAATGGGGACCATTGCTTCCTAAGGGGGGAGGAATGATCTAGGTGGGTATTCGTGGCCACCTGCCTATTCCACTTTGACCACCACCATTGTTTCTTTCGGTTTTTCAGTTTCCTTATTTGTAGCACAATTTACTAATTTTGGCAGTTTTTCGGGTCTTGAACTTCTAGAGCCATTTTGAGGCCCTAAAAGACGTTTTTTTTTTTTTTGGAATACTGGGAGCAACATGTGTTTTTATTTGATGTTTCTCACTCAATAGTTGTATTCCTCAGATAGATCTTTCTAACGAGGTATTCTACGTGTCAAACGGATATCATATGCCAAAGTTACAACCTCGGGAAGTTGATGTAACAATTTACCCAAACAGGGTCCATAGTTTGGTGCTTCATCTCCTAGGGTTAGGTTTTCGGATGTTTAGGGTTTTCCATTGTTTCTAAACAATAAATAGGCCTTCGAGCCTCATTGTAACATAGTTCAGAGGCATGTAGCCACCACAGCTCTTCTCAGAGATAGGCTACCATCACCCGAGCTAGTCTCATTTCCATTCTGTTTGTAAGCATATTTTCAGTACTTGATATTAATGAAATGAAGTGTTATTTTTGCTACATCTTTATATTTATGGTTATATCTATAATAATTTGCATTCTTGTTCAAATCTAGATCAGTGGTATCAGAGAGGTTTTCTCTTTCTCTGTTTTTATTTGCATGTCCCCAACAAGGTTGGGATATAAGGAGTTAGGGCTTGAATTGGTCGAACCTTTACAAGACCAGCCTCGCAAATACCGATGACCTCCCATGGTGAATGAAAAGAAAGATGAGGGGGTAGGAGATCTTATAAAAAATCTTACTCAAAGAATCCCTCAAGCGACAAAGGAACATGATGATGGACAACTTTTTCCAGATCCTTCAACATCTATTGAAGGGCGACACATCTACTACTAGTAGCTACTTTGGAAGTGCCACACCTTTTAAGGTACAAGTTAACTTTGACATTCCCATATTTGAGGGTCTAATAGATGCAGACGTTGTATATAAATGGTTAAATCTTCTAGAAGGATTTTTTTTACGTCCATAAGTTTTCCAGCTAGGAAAAGTTCACTTTTCACTTCTCAAAGAAGGACCCCACATCAAGGATTGGTGGGAAACCTACTGTGAGAAGAAGGATGTAACTACGAACTCATTGTTTTCAGCCGCACCCACTTGGAACTCATTTCGGGATGCCATCAAGGAGCAGTACTACCCTGTCAAGAGCTATGAGGATAAATACATAAAGTGGACAATGCTACAACAGGGAAGAGACCAACATGTGGCGGTGTTTACGAATGTTTTTCATACCCTTAGCACGAAGTTGGGTATCAAGGATTCTGAGAAGCATTTGGTTCTCAAGTACCATGGTTGCCTGGATAGGTACATCTGGGACAAGATGGAGTTCCTAGACATCTCCTCATCAGGCATGGCATACCGATATGCTGCCAAGATCAAGCAAAATTTTAATCAGAAGAAGTGAGATTTTAGATCTACGAATCCGAAGAAAGGGAAAGGTGCCCCCAAACCATAGAAAAAAGGGAAAAGCCAAGGTAAGGCGGCCCAGGTCAACCCACCAAATCCGCAAGCAAAGAAAAACGTCGTGAAGCTGAAGAAGGACAAGGGAAAGTGGTGTGAGTTCCATAAGAGATCCACTCACAACACAACTGAGTGTCGGGCCAAGCAGTCACTGGTGGCCAAGCTAAAGGCTTCAGAATCAGATGCATGTTCTAACTCTAAGTTAGAACCCGACAAAGGGAATGACAAAGGGAAGTAGATTATCGATGCAGAGCCCAAAGCCAACATTGCCACCATGAACATCCAGAAGGAGGAACCCAAAGATCCAAAGGAGGAGGAGTGCCTCTTCCACTCCCAGATGTGGGTAAAGGGTTCCCCACTACAGTTCATTTTTGATAACAAGAGCCAAAATAACCTCATTTCGGCAGAGGTCATGAAGTGGCTAGCCTTACCGACCATAACATCCACAACTGTACACCATCAGGTGGCTTCACCAAGGACAGGATCTTCGTATGAGCCAGCAGTGTTGCCTTCCATACAACGTCAAGCCCTTCACGAATGAGGTATTGTATGACGTTGCTCTCCTTGACATTTGTAATGTATTATTAGGCCAACCGCCTACCACCATCTCTTTGGTTACCTCAAAACAATGCAGTAAGCTCATTCCCAAAATAGGGAAATTTGTTTTCATGATGATACATGCTCAGGGAAAGAAGAAGACAGTGGCCATGACCTCCAAACAGGGCCCTTCCACACAGCAAAAATAGATGGACAAGGTCATGGAGGAGTACGAGGACATCTTCACCTCCCCCACAGGGGTGCCTCTGCATTGTCAGGTCAAGCACTCCATCGATCTGACCCTAGGTGCGTCGCTACCTAATGGGCTAATCTATCGATGCTCTATTTTGGAGAACGACAAAATCAAAAGGCAGATTCAGGGGATGCTGCTAAAAGGTCACATCCATCCGAGTTCATCGCCCTGTGGGAACCCAATCGTGTTGGTACAGAAGAAGTATTAGACTTGGAGACTCTGTAGCGACTATCGGGCGCTGAACAAGATCACTCTCTAGAATAGGTACCCGATCCCATGGATTGATGACCTTCTGGGCCAACTGAAGGGGGAAAAATATTTCAACAAGATCGACTTGAAGTCCAGCTATCACCAGGTACAAACTGAACCCTCCGATGTGTGGAAGACTTCCTTCAAAACCAGGGACAACATTTTCTATTGGTTGGTTATGCTGTTTGGGTTGACGAATGCTCCTGCAACCTTCATGAGGCTGATGGATGACATCTCTTAGCCCTTCACCAACTCATTTGTAGTGGTATACTTGGATGGCATCTTGATCTTCAACCAGAGTTGGGAAGAGAACAACCTCCACCACATTCGATAGGTTCTCCAAACACTACGGCAACACAAGCTATGTGCCAATTTAGAGAAATGAACTTTTGGCATGACTAAGGTTCAGTATCGGATACATTATTGATTAATGAGGGGGTGCATGTGGATCTAGCCATGATCGAAGTCATTCAGGATTGGCCAGCCCCAACCACTCTGATAGAGCTCTGTAGCTTTCTCGGTCTTACTAATTTTTACCGCAGGTTTGTGTTGGGATTCTCTCATATCACTTGGCCCTTGATTCAAGTCACCAAGGGAGGAGCAAAAGAAAAATTCTTTTGGTGTGAATCTCAACAAAAGACATTCACATAGTTGAAACATTGCCTCTGCGCTACAACAGTGCTCACTTTACCATACTTGCAACAACCATTTGAGATCGAGATAGATGCCTCTGACTATGCTATTGGGGCTATCCTTACTCAATAGGGGCATCTAGTGGCATATCACAGTGAGACACTTTTAGACACAGTCCCGAAGTATCCCACTTATGACAGAGAGATGTATTCCATTGTGCAAGCGTGCTGACAATGGAAGCATTACATTTTGGGGAAGGAAATGGTCATCTACATAGACCACTGACCCTTGTAGTTCATACAAATGCAAGGGAAGTTACAAAATGATCACCATCAAAAGTGGTCAACATACTTGTAGTAGTTCCATTTGAATATCAAGTATAAAAAGGGTAGCACCAATAATGGTAGAAATTTCACCTGTAAATCAACTGATATATGCAATATCCTAAAGCATAATACTAGATCTACTTCTACCATAAACTTTGCAGAAGCTTAATCACATATGAGCAGTATCAAACATGAACAGATATAACTAAGAATGAGAAGCAATCAACCATAACACAAAATACATAACCTGGGGAAAGCACCAGCCTAAAACCCCATCTCTGTATTATCATACAAGTGGAAATCTTGCTCAAATTACAAAAGAATCAGCTCAAAACCTATCCTGCTCTCTCTGCAATCAAACAATGATGCTCACGGACTAAATAGACATAGTATATATCCTCCTCAATTCCTCCAAGCCTCCTATTTCCTTGTGCAATTTTTCTTGGGGTCCAGTGAAGCCACATGTGTGAATTGGCCTCATCACACTCACTGAACAAGAAGAAGTAACAACGCAATTCTCCAAGGAAAAAATTCCTTCTGCATGCAAGGAATATTCACCAAAGAATATTCTAGCAACTGATAGTACACTGTCCCTCCATCTGATCTCAACTAGGTCTCTATCTGAATTGACATGCATGAGTTATTTATGAGAGAATATTCAGTTATCTGAAGTGCAACAGTTACATGCATGCAAGAATTAACTAACTGGACTCACATTAATTTAAACAAATTTTTTAAATCAATCTAACTGGACTTGACTCAATTAATTGAGCCAACTAATTACAACTCAAATTAGAACTCATCCTTACCTCTTTAACTGATGGATAAATTCCTCAATCAATGGAAAAACTATTGCATGTCCTCACATAGACTTCATGTTTGATTTTTCACAACTAATTAACTCATGGTGAATTAATTAATTTATTTTCAAACAGCTGTTAAGTTCAAATTCGAATTTTACTTCCTATTTTAGTCTAGGGATTGACTAAAATTGGAATCCATCCCAAACTGCTAAAAATAGGAATGATATTTTTAGCACTTCCATTTTTCATTCCCTGTTTCTCAATCCAGCACTGGTACCCAAACCACTATTTATAGAAGTGCTATTTTTAGCACTTCTATTTTTAGCATTTCTTGTTGCCATTTTCAACAATAATGTTGCAGACTGCCTCAACCGACCACCAATCATGGCGTTAACCACCGTGCTCAACCCTTATGGGCATGAGACTTCTGTTTGGCCACTTCTCTACAAAATTGACCCAAAATTTGGCCACACATACCAGATGCTCTTGGAGGGTCAAAAAGTTCAAGATTTTCACCTCGAGGATGCCCTGCCATGCCCCGTGGGACACCTTTGTGTTCCTTCAAGCGAGCAAGCCAAAATGATTTGGGAAGCACACTATAGTTGGGCCGCTGGGAATTTTGGGGTCAAGAAAATAGTGGCAGTACTACAGGAGTATTTCTATTGGACGAATCTTCTACAGGATGTCAGGAAGTACTTCAAATCCTACATTGCCTACACCACTGCTAAACTGACTACCAAGAACAAAGGCCTCTATACTCCATTGCCTACGTCTAGTCGACCATGGGAATCTATCTCCATGCATTACATGTCGGGCCTTCCTTGTGCTAAGCATGGCAATGATTGTGTTTATGTGGTTGTTGATAGATTCTCGAAGATGGCCATTATGACGGCATGCAATAAGAATATCATAGCAGAATCCACTGATAAACTCTTCTTTTAAAGAGTGTGGGTACACTTTGGGATAGCACAATCTATCATCTTAGATTGAGACACTAGTCTCTGGTCGATATTGGACACCAAGCTCACTAAGTCCACAACATTCCATTCCCAAACTGATGGCTAGACAGAGGTCATCAGCGAGATGATTGTACACATTTTGCACATGTACGACTCAAAGCATCATGCACATGGGGTGAGAGCCTTCCGTATGTCCAACACAGCTATAACCACACTCTCAATAGTTCGAATGGCCACATCCCTTTTCAGGTGGGGTTGGGATTCCAACCACTATGTCCCATTGATGTGGACATACCATTTTCAACTACTCAGGCAAATTTGACTCATGTCCAGTCGGAAGCCGATAAGGAAAACAAATTCATTGAGAAAATCCAACATATTCGCCTACAGGTCCATGACATTCTGGATAAATCAAATGCGAATTACAAGCAACAACATGATCAACATCGAGTGCCACACAAAGTTTCAAATGGGAAACAAAGGCTGGTTGCATTTGCATAAGGAATGACTTACCGAAGCCTACTGGAAACTCAATCCACTGTGATATGCTCTGTTGGTACCATTTCATTGCCATCCTTTTCTTCTAGAAAAACCATCATTTGTCTATCTTTTTCTCCTATAGACCCCTCATATCCACCAAAATTGATTAATCAATAGCATTATAGTTGTTAGTTTACATTAAAGTTAATTTGTGAATTTTTATGTTAAAAATTAGGAATTTTCAACAAAAAGATTACAGGATGTCATGACTTCTTGTAAATGGTTTATGATGTGACATGTAGCATGACAAGCAAGTCAAAGCAATGGATAGGAACGTGATCTGGAATGTACATGCATGGTGAAAAATCAATTCAACAGCAAATCAAAAGCTCCTGGATATGCTGTCAATGCTCGTCAAACCCAGCCTTTTTGGTCACAAAGGCAGCAAAAAGCCATGGTTTCCCAAACTGATTTCGTTTTGCTTTTGGAAATCGGTTTAGATTAGAAAGGACAAAAATAACTCTTTTGTAAAAGCAGAAACATCTGCTTAATGTATGTACATTCGATTTACATAGGAGACAAGCAGATAAAGACTGTGTATTGTATTGTTTTCAAGAACGATTATTATCTCTGTGTATTGTTCCAGAACGCTATTCTTGTATGTGATTTCAATCTTCAGAACTTAATTACAGTCACCGTTTTACTCCAACAGTGTTTATGCATTAACATTCTTGTTGCTTGAGGTTTCTTCAGTGTGCCATTGAAGCGTGGACGGGCCCTACGTGGATTGGTATACTGTTAATTTCATTTCCATAGCATTTTGAATTTGAATAGTGTGCATAGTGTTTAATGTTATTTCCATGTCTGTGATTTTATCGATTTGATTAGGAATTATTGCAAATGGTATTCATGGTGATAGCTTGAAGATTTGATTGTTAGATCATTGAACCATATCTTGTAAAAGATTTGATCGATCGTTAGATTTTAAAGCATCTCCATAGACTCCGTTTTCATGCATTTAAAATTCAATGTGATTTTGATTTTTCATGAATGCTTAAGTGTTAGCTAGAAAGAGCTTTTGTGCATAACATCCTTGTAAGAGGGTTGAAAACTCAGTCTAGTAATACGTTGTATCTTTAGGACAGTTAGATAAATTAGGTGATCTGAGTGTTAAGGTGAGAGGAAACATATTTTTAACCTCATGTAAAGGAGTGTTGTAGCCTGTCACAGTAGACACTTAGTTAGGAATCCTTTTATATCTATAGACTTTAGACACGTGCCTCTAAGTTTACCTACCTTGGTTGATAATAAATCTAGTCTAATCTAGCACCCTAGATTGGCCACTACATTTTGGTGCCGTTGCCGGGGAAGCGCAGTTAGAGGATTTCGAAAACAAATCAAAATATAAAAAAAAATTAAATACACAAAAACAAACAAAAACACAACATAGATTTGATTTTAATTGTCATTTTAGAAGTCATGTTTTATTATGCCTAGATCTAGAGATAATAAAGGTAGATTCTTAAAAACCCCCCATCCAAAAACTAACCTACCACCAGGAGCAGACCCTTTGGGAAAAACTGAACACACAACACCAGCTGAGGATACCACCATACAAAAATTAGAGGATAAACACAAATCAGGCCAAAGACTTACACTTATTGAGAGACAAATCCTATTGGCACACGAATCACAGAAGAAGCATTTCCCTGAATCTTCTACAAAGAGAGAAAGTAGAAAAATAACTCAAAAATATCTAGAACAACTCTTTGGAACGAGTGACACTGAACAAGCAATTAAATCACCAGAGGAATCTATAAAAATGGTTGAGGAAGGAGGAGGATCAACAAGAATACCCACTCATAAACAAAAACAAGATCAAAGAGAGGACGAAGAGTCTGTTAGACTCCGTCTCATGTCAGCGATTGATTCTTCTTCAAAACCCTGTTTTGAAGAAGAAATCATTAATGTGTTGTTTCAGATTATGTAATTTATCTCCAGCTCTTCAACTGGCAGCGACTTCAAAACTCCTATCTACACAAACACAATTCAGAATATCATCAGCAATCAGAGGCAAAAGCTATTTGGAGGGCGCCATCTGCATTTTTGGAATAGGATACCAATTTTCATCTGGATTGAATGTTTCTTTTTTCAACAGTTTTTATGTTCAGTGACTAAATTCGATTACTTCACATTGCGCCATGGCTTCATCTCTGCACACTTAGCTCCAGGAAGCAGATTTAATTTTCACAAATATATTGAGAGATCCCTGGATGATGACTTCAAGACAGTTGTTGGAATTAGCCTTCCATTATGGGTTTTTGCTGTGATATACTTACTTCTCAACGTGCATGGTTGTCAGGCATACTTCTGGTTAAGTTTTTCTCCTTTGATTATAATTCTATTGGTTGGAACTAAACTGCAAGTAATCATAAGAAAGATGGCACTAGAAATCCAATCCAAACATGTTGTAGTTCAAGAAATTCCATTGGTGCGGCTCAGTGATGAATATTTTTGGTTCGGTCGCCCTCAATTGATTCTGTTTCTGATACATTTTACTCTGTTCCAGAATACCCTCGAAGTTGCCTTTTTCCGTTTCATATGGTTTCAATTTGGCTTGAAATCTCCTCTCTATGCACTTGTGATACAGATGGGTTCGAATATGAAGAAGGCCATATTTGATGAGCAGACATCTAATGCAGTGAAGAGATGGCACCAGGTTGTCAAAAGTAACATGAAGCGGAACAAAAGATCGGGTACTGTCACTGGATTTAAAAGAGGAGAATCTTCAAATCAAGGATCCTCCCCAGCGCATTTGCTGCACAGGGACAAAACAGTGGGGTATCTGGATAGAAGACAACCTTATCACTCAGATACGAAATGTCAGACCTTGGAATGCTGGGACCAAAAATCGAAGGATTTTGTAGCTATCAAAATTGTTCGTGGAATCCAAAAATACTGAGAGGCAGGAATGATCGAAATTGAAGCGCTTCTTTAAGTTTCTAAGTATGACAAAAATAGCACACGGGTGTTAAGGGATTTTCAGATGACTTCAAACGGTGGCCAAAGTCCAGTGCAATTAAGATAATTGATTTTGGAAGTATGACATTTGAACATCAAAATCACACCTCAGTTGTTGTTACACGGCATTATCGAGCTCCTGAAGTCATTCTGGGACTTGGATGGAATTACCCTTGTGATATTTGGAATATAGGGTGCATACTTGTGGAAATCTGCTCGGGAGATACTTTGTTTCAGACCCATGAAAATTTGGAACATCTTGCTATGATGGAAAGGGTTTTAGGAGCTTTGCCACGGCCTGAATTGGCCTGGAACAAGATTGAATTGGCCTGAAGGAGCATTTTCTAGAGAGAGCATCAGAACAGTGAGAAAATTGCCAAAGCTTAGGGATCCGTAAAGCAGCATGTAGACCATTCGGCGGATCTTTTTATAGAATTGTTGCAAGGCCTTCTTCGGTTTAAGCCGTCTGAATGTTCGACAGCTTTGCAAGCTTTGAGACATTCATTCTTCAGAGAAGGACCCAGATATGGGTACAATTCGTGAGTGTATGCATTCGACAGTTATTTGGTTGGATCTCCATGAGGCAATGGGTTGTATTTGTGGCCGAAAGAGTCAATAAAATGTCAATGTCCTCATCAACATACAGTGTGCGCGAGCCATAGCCGCGGAACGGAAGATTGATTATCATAGAGCCCACCATTTCAGTTATAAATAAGAGTGGCTACCACAACATAGCTGATAGACTAATGACAAAGTCCAATGACAGTGCTGTGCTAAGGGAGTTGAAAGCAACAAACAAAATTCAAACTTGTTTACGAGGTGGAGGGAGATAATATCAGAATTCCGAATTCAACTATCAAGGAGATCAAAGAAGTTGCTGACGCCGTAACATTAAGTAGAGGCGGTTTTCCAGAGTCCTGGTGGTTATCTTGCAGGGAACATAGGTAATGTCAAGCGTGCTCGGCGCAGAGATGATGACATTGCACTTGTAAATGTAGATGTGCATAGCGTGTTTTTTAAATTACAGTTACCTTCTGGGCCCTTGATTGAAAATTCACCAGGCATAAAGCCTGGAACCCTGATAGCTTGTGATCGGGTCTGTATTCCTGGCCCTCAAAGGTTGCAGCATCTCAAGAAATATGCTCATTCACGTCGAGTCAAGGTGCAATATTCAGAAGGAATATCAAAATTAAATGCAACGAAGATTGAAATTTGTTTTCACAGGAATGCATCACTGGGATTGGGACAATGTCTGCAAAATGAGTGGAAAGCACTTGACAAGGGTTCATGGACTGCTCTCATGTCACCTGTTGAAACAAAATTTATTGATATTAGAATGCCAGGCACGCTATTTGATTCTCTCACAATTTCGGTTGAAGAAATGGAAAAACACAATATATGTTGTTTTGTATGGATCAATTGTTGGGCTTGGGTCAGTAATTCCTCGTTACGTATCAGGATTGGTTCATTCCATGCTTCAAGAATTAGGCTTTGGTGAGGAAATGTTTAATCCTGTAGCGGTGTATCTTCTGTTATGTGTTATCCTGGCAGGAGCATGGTTGGGTTATTGAGGAGTGAGAAAACTAGTTCTTTCGGAAGATGGGAGTATGGACATAGGTACAACCCAGTTTGTTGCATGGGCAATTCGCATAGTGGCATCTGTTATGATTCTTCAGAGTTCCCATGATTCATTGTTGGCACTACTGATGCTGATTGTTGGAGTAACTTTTACATCAGCTGCTAGACATATGGCTTTCACAATGCCAAGATCCACATCACGGTGCGATCTTTGGAGATTTTGTGGGATCGAGGGTGATGTGGCGCTTAGAAGGTGGAGCTTTTGAATGCAGCCATGTAAACTGCTCTCGGTTTAGTTGTCACCATAAGCCGAATCGGTGGAATATTAGTTTGAAGGTCATTGTATTGGCAAATGTAACGTGGCAAATCGAACTTAAGTCCAGATTATCTATTATAGCCACAAATGCGATTTGGTTTCATCTCTTAAATGGTAGATCTGCGCTCCAATTTTGGCCAATCATCAGCAGATTTAGAGCAGATTTAGAGGAAGAGGGACGCTGCATTATTTTAGTATGATGTAACTCTCCTTTCTAATTTTAATAATTGTAGTGGAAATAGCGCAGAGGTCTTGGGGTTGATTGGTTTTCCCCCAGCTGTATTTTGTTTCATATTTTTGTGATGTTAGTTAAAACAGCGCCCCTGTTTTGGGCAGCAGTTTTATTGTATTAAAAATGTCATTTGTAAAAAGTGGTAGAGAGGGGAGAGATTTTTTTTCTGAGTGCTGAGTGCTAGGAGCTGCTGGAGCATAGCAGAGCTGTCTTGTACAGTTTGTGGCAGAGAATTTAATGGAATTTCACAGCTCTGTTTGCTGAGATTCATGTGGTATGTTGATTTATCATAGGTTTTTTCCTTTGTCTCATATGTAAACTGTTAAACTGTCATGTCTCATTCACCTCATGATCATATCTAATGGAGCAAATGAAGTGTTTAGGTAGGAATTCATAGTATTGTTTGCTCCTCCTATAAATTTGCTCATATTCAATGTTTTCTCCTGTTTAAGGAGGATTCAGAGTTATTGTCTTCCCTCCTTAGCTCCTCACCAGTCTTTCCATCCCATTGAAATCCATATTTAATGCTAAATTTCATGCCTACCTTGCCTCCGTTAATAATCTGTGTTGTTCATTATATTTTTCTGTTTCAAACTGTGATCTTGCCCATTCAGCTCAGAAAAGCCCCGTTATTTAATTAAAAACCCCAAAATCAAACTTTTAGATCAATTTACTAGCCTAATATCTTTGTTCCTAATTGGTCAACTCATCCTATTGACAAAATCCATCGAGTTTTGACCCGAGAGAGCCTTCTCATACCTCGTAGGGCTAGCTACAAGGTGAAATGGTTTGATGTAGCCTTGAGAGTTTGTCTATCTCAGCCTAGGTGAATTCCAAGCGCTAACATATTGGCGACCATACTGGGGAGAACATTCAACTTGTTGATTGTTTTGTCCTGGTACATGCAATCAAGGTGCGGATCTGATGCTGATGGTGGACATCAGTCAGATACATATGCAGGCTGAATCATTCACCTGGCGGCTCCAACTCGATCCAGACATTCCAGTGCCTGTTGATTCACTCATGCAATGGAAGGGTATGTGGCAGACCCTACCCCGCGTGAAGCTCTAAACGGAGTTAGAGAGTGGTTAGTAGATATTGAACTTAATGAAGAATTTTTCAGTATTTTCCTTGAATGTTTGAAATCTCCGGAGTTTCATCTTGAAGGCAAAACTAGATTTGGTGAGTTAGTTGTTGAAAGAGTTGAAAATGAGATTCAGTATCTCGATGAGCAGATCCATTCTTATGATTTCCAAGACCCTAAAAGTTTTTTGAGAAATCCTTTCCTCCATCGCAACAAGAGTCATAGATATGCCATATAGAGGTTTACATTGACACATGTGCAGCTGGAAGTATGCATTGCAGAGTTGGGGCAGCCAACAGAGACTGGCTTCCGTGATCCTATTGCGGCATATATGGAAATGTTTTTCAGGTTGACTGACAAATCAGGTTGTCTTTTCCGTGACCAGGGTCAGTACGTGCATGAAGGGCCGCCAGCAATCACATCTGTGTCCTCGTGGCAGCATGCTCAAGCGGCTTCATTGTCAGGTTTACTCGAATGGTTAATATGGCCTTTTAGCATTACCTGATC
>APFE031738615.1:932-44753 GCA_000404065.3 Pinus taeda
TGCATTACAAGATATGGTCAGATTTATTTCTTCTTCATCTAGGCTTTGTTCCTGGAGTATATCTTCTTCTTTTGACCTTTCTTGCTCCTTTTCTTCTTCCTCTTCACAATCTATGTAGAATAATTTCCTCTCAGCACACTTGTGACCTTTAGTGTATTTGCTATCACAACTGTAACAAAGCCCTTTTTCTCTTTTTTCTTCCAATTGTGGTGGTGTCAACCTTATAGGTTGTCGAAGACTAGGGGCAACAACACTTCCGTCTTTATAGTTGTGAGTGGTATGCTTCCTGGTTGCCATAATTTTTCTTTCCATTTTTCTTGCTAACCTGAATGCCTTCTCTAATGTATCAGGTTCCCAAAGGCGAACATCATGTTGGATATTATCCTTTAAAGACCCTATGAACGCATCAATCCTATGCTCCTCTGGAATGTCTTTTACCCTTATGTTCAATTTTTGGAACTCCTCAATGTGCTCCATTATTGGACCCTTTTGTTTGAGACTTATCAATTAGCTAAAAAAGTGTTGCTTTTTGTATCCTCATAATGTGCCATCAATTCTTCGGTAAAAATTGCCCAAGTGATAAATTGTTTGCAAGAGCAAAGCCATTGATACCATACAAACTGATTTGGTTCCAAATATAAAGTTGCCATACGTACCGTTTGTGTGTTTTGCACATTATTGAGATCGAAGAATTGCTCCATCTGTAATATCCATGTGGCAGGATCCTTGCCATCAAAATTCCTCATATCGATTTTTGGAATATGGTGAGTCTTCGATCCAACATTAGCATCTATGGAATCATGATTAAAATTTCTTTTATTCTCATAATGAGTTTCCTTTAGTACCCTTTCACCCTTAGTGCCCATTTCTTGTAGCAACTTATTCATATTTATCTTCAATTCGTCCATGTATGTCTTCAAATATATCTTCAAATCATCCATCTTAGATTCCACGTCAATCATCTTAGCTTCTATGCCTTTCTTTAAACAGTCCATCTTAGCTTCTACACCTTTCTTTAAACCATCCATCTTAGATTCTGTTCCTTTTTGTGTGAGGGACAGTTGTTGCACTTGGTCTGGTAATTTTGATATATCATGTTGCATTTCTTCCTCTTCTTCATGAGTCATGCTAGATCTTTTAGGTTCCTTACTAGGTGTTTGCATTTTCTTTCCTCGGGGCATCAGTTACTGATAATAATGCTCTACTATGCCCTTTGAATTCCTTCAAAATAAATTTTCAAACCAAGCTTAAGCAAAAATTTAAGAAAATCTACACACCTTTTTTCACTTTGTAGGAGCTCGATATTGCCTCTGATGTACCTATGTAATTTCTTATCATATAGTTCTAAATTTGTGATCTGTAGTAGCCCTCTATGTCCTCTTTCCAATGCCACAAGTCTGACCCAAATTGGATTCTCCAAGTTAGAGTTATGCGACATCTCCCACAGTGACTTGATTATAGGCTAGTTCAGTAGAGCGAACTTGTACGATGTGCCACGAGTCCCTGTTGCTACCTTTGGATCTGAGAAATGCATACAAGAAACTACCATCCATTCTCTTTCTATACCTTCTGATGAAATTTCAATCCAATCCTCAGAGAGAAATTTATGACGATTTTCCCCAGGTCACCTATTTGGAATGTAATTCAGGAGTCTGCAAAAAGACCAACTTCCTCAGATGATATCTCCGCAAATCTAGTGCAACAAGCTCTGAAATTCAGACCCACGATTCAGAGTGATTTCTTCTAAAATGGGTTTTTTTGTGACTTTTGAAACCTCACAGAAAAAAAGTTATAGTGAAAATGCCACGATGACCTGTTTGGAGCAGCGAAACCCTAGAATCCAAAGCTCTGATACCAAATGTTATGAAACCAACTCAAGAAAAGATAGAAAAGATAGATTAACGCCTTCTAATTCAACCTCTTCGAGGGGGCAACCTTCTTTACATTACATAAATGAACAATTCTTGGATGATTCAAATAACAAAACCTCCTTTCTATATATAGGAGTCTAAGGAGCCACAATATAATCTAGCCGACCTAATAATAGTAATATAAAGCCACAAAAATAACAATAGAGGGATTCTATGGGGCTCAGTAATAACAATATGGAGGCAATAGGGGCACAACAATATTAATAAGGGGTATAACTACAATAGTAATGGTGTAATCACTAGTATTATAAGGACCCAACAAAATGATTGTTTGATGTCTAATCGTTTCTTGGCTTGTGACCTTGAGGAGGAGACTTCCATTCCATGTTGCCTCTCCCCTTCTTGTCTGTGAGAGATAGTGGAATTTTGTTGGCTGATGGTCCTCTCTCCTCTTGTGCTTTCAGTGATGTCTTCCACAATGTCCTCTTCAGGAGGATCTACCCTTTGCCTTTTGGCCTCTTGTTGTTCTGTTGACCCACTTGCCGGTATGGTCTGTTCCCAGTCTCTTTTCCTACTTCTCTCCTTAGGAAGAGGTGTCTGCAGTGCTGGTACTTTTGGTGCTTGTGCCTATAGTGAAGGGGCTTTCCCTTAACTGTGTTCTTTTGAGGTAGTTGGTTGTTCTTCCATTGTTTCTTGCTCTGCAACTACCAACTCCTTGCCCTTTGCTATCCCTGTTGTTGGTGTAGTCCTTTCCTGGGAAACCTATTTTGAAGTTGTAGCAATTGATGAGCTTTCCTTGGTTTGCTATGGTTTTTTGAATGACACCTGTCGAAAAGAATCTAAGTCAAGAGTTTTTTCCAAATTTTTCATGGTTTGTTCCATTTTCTCTTCCTCAATTAACTCTTCAACTAGTGTGCCCTCCACCCACTCATCTTGGTTGGGAAACTTTTCTATGTCAAGGATGCTACAATGTTCAGAGGGTGCTAGCCTATATTTTACCCTTCTTGCATTGATAAAGCCATATGGGTCATAGGGTACCCACCAAAAGCTTCTCTTGAGTTTGAGTGTTTGACCCAATATTTCATCAACATCCTTCCATCCCTCTTTCTTGTTCATAACAAAGGGGCCTAACTGGTCTCTGAGTTTCAGTCAAGCCTTTTTCTTAGTGCTATGGAAGTGACTCAGATCTAAATTGATGAATTGCCTGAAATATTCCAAGGAAAACAGTCTCATTGGCACATATCTGGGCAGCCTGTAGGGGCATAACTCACAACCATATATCCTCATAATAGTGTGATTTTGGTAAAAGTACCAGTCACCTATTTTATAGTTTTTGGAGAGCTGTAGTATCTTTTGCATATCATGTGTCAGTCTAGGAGAAGGAGTTCTCATCAGGAGAGAAGAGACTAGGTATAAAAACAAATCAATAAACTCACAATAAGAGTAGGGAGAGCTGCGGACTTCATGAAAGATTGGGGTCCAAAAAATCACAGACCTCCTTTCCCCTTTATGGTCCAATTTTCTAATGGGGAATTGGAAGATATCTGGTTGGTAATATAAGGATAGATGATAGATATAGGATGAATATTTAAAGATTCCCTCCCTGTCTAGCCTCAACAATTGGTCATGTATCTTGTTGGAAATAAATTTGGCATAGTTGTATTTGACAGCAGGGGGCTGCCCTGAGGTAAATATAGACACCATAACCAATATGGTTTCATCAATATGCTCACTTGTCTTGAACCCTAGGACAAAAGATATCATATCAACAACTAATCTACCCACTTCATTGAAAGATGCATAGTGGAAAGGAGGTGGCTCCTTATGCTGGCGATCTGCTCTCATAAACACTTGGGAAATTATGGTTATCTCTGAGATCGAGAGTTTGAGACCTTCATCCAGCAAGAACTTCATCGTAAGAGGAAAATATAGGTGGGTTGGTTTGAAGTTCAACATCTGATTTATAGAGTCAGGAGTAATATGAAAAAGGATAGTCCTAGATGGACTCTTAACTGCCCTGTTTGTTGTCTCATAGTACTCACAATAGAGGTGAATGATCTCAGGGAATATATTCACAAAGGGGAGGTAGTATATGGGTAGATTTGATTCCCAAATGCCATATACATCATTTTGGTTTAAGTAACTATTTCTCAGCTCACAGACTGCTTGCAGATGGTTTTGGTAGCCTACTAGGTCTTGGATTAGATAGTCTTTATTAGCCAAGGGAAAATTTTCCAACTCTTTGTGGGGTGCATTAAGCGAAGTGATGCTCAAGGCCACTAGACCTTCCATGGCTAAGCTCTGTTGCCTTTAAAATTGGAAATTTTTGGCTCTGTGCAAGCAAAATCAGTGACACAATGGCTCTGTGGATTTCTCCGGGATTTTCACTATTGAAACTGGTTTGTTGGCTTTAATTTAGCTCTGTGGATTGAAGTTAACTGGAGAAACAAGACTTATGGGTTTCTTTGGCACAATGGGCTACAATTATGGGCAAAAGCCAGCTTTCGGGGTTTCTTGTAGATTTTGTAGGGCCGAACGAGCTCAATTTGAGCTCACCGTGCAAATTTATGGTGGATTTAGTAAGACAGAGGTTTATGGGGGATTTTTGGGCAGCAACACAATATTTTTCTCTTCAAATTATAGGTGTTGTGGCCAAGTTTATAGAGAAACTAATGAAAATAGGGTCGGGATCAAATTGTTTGAGAAAAACTATTTTCTCAGTGGAATGGTCGATTTGCAGGTGACCCGGCGAGCCAAGGGGCCGAGCTGTGGAGTTGAACTACTGGGTGGCAGATTTATAGGGTGAAAATGCTCACTTGCACGTTAATTCGCATGCACAGGTTGCGTACATAAAACAAATAGAAATGGGTAAAAAAAACATTTTCACCCCTTTTTACACAAATTTTTGACTTTGGCGGGTTTGGGGTGCTTTTTTCGGATGATGTCAGCATGACGTCATTTTGTCGTGTAGCGGGTACGGATGATGACATGGCAGGTGGTGGCAGGTGACGTGTCAAGTGACGTCAGCAGATAGGCAGGCAGCAAGGTGGGTGACGTCATCAGGTGACGTGGGCATGATGTCAGCAGGGAGGCGGGCGGGTGGTAAGTGGTATTCCCCTCACCGCTTTTGGGGGGAAGTGGTTTTGGGGGAGGGGGCTCCGAACACGTCGGGCGTTTGACAAACGTCCTTAGTACCGCAGAAATACTTCCCATCCCTCGGACGCTATCGTTCGGCATGTTGGGGCTTCCGATATCTCCAACCACCATCAGATCTGGTAGCGTTGATCGGACGACTTGCGGGTAATAAAGGTGGCGGCATGTTAACTCTGGGGACCCGTTTTAATATTTCTGGTTTTTGTAATGTTTGCGGTGTATATTTGGACTTTGGGTTAAACGGGTTTTGTGGGTTTAATTTGCGGGTTTTGGCTATATTATTTAGCCAGAGGCTAAACAAGTCCCGATGGGCATGTGGAGGGTTATTGTTGGCACCAGGTGGACCAATAACTCTCGATGAAATGTTAACATATAGCTATAGTTAGCCAAGGGTCGGGGTATCAGATTTTTTATGGATTTTGTGTATTTTTACATAGTAAGGGAGGGGAATATACATAGGAGCTATATAAATAGGGTTAGTAGGTTAATATGACTATGTGGGATGGGTTTGTATGGTTTAGCTTAAGTTTATAGAGTGAAAACTTAGGCATGGGGGAAATGAAAGGATGCCAAGTGGTGAAGTTTAGGAAACTTTGGCAAAATGGAATAAAGACTTTTTACACAAGAAATGTGGCTTGTTTTGCCTAGGTGAAAACACATTTTCACTTAGTTTTCTATGAGATGAAGTGGACTAAAGGTAATGAGCAGATCTCATTGCCCTTGGGGGGGATTTTAGTAAGTGTTTCTTGGGAAAATGAGGAGGGGAATTAGTCATGCTCCATTTGTTTTGTAGCCACCTTGCCATGGTACTTTATGATTTTTATGAGATGGCAACTTGTTCCAAAGGAGCAAATTGCTCATAAACTATGCTTCTATACCATCAAAACTACCTACCCAACCTAGTATAGCTAACATTTTCTCTTCATTTTCATTGGGTGCACTTGAACTAGAAAACCCTGATTCTTCTCTTTTCTTTTAACTGCCCTCCTATTTAAGTCTACCCTTATTTCTTCCAGGGCTCAGATTAAGCTGTTGAGACCCTTTGCTTCTCTATCTAACTACTTGTCTGCCAAGCTTAAACTGTTTGTACAGACCTTTATTCTCTCTTCTAAGACAAGTAAATTCAAACATGATCTAGCCAGGATTAGACTGTCTGGCTATTCATCAACTGTGGCAAGAATCAACCACTTATACATAGTGAATTTCTTCAAAATATGGAACCTTTGCAGCATGGAAAGCATGAACATATTTAGCATTTCTCTAGTCAATCATGAAAAATGAAACCTATTGGTATAGGAAGCTAACAGTGTACTGATACTTATTGATTCAATATTTGTACAAGGAAGTTGGTTGATTGTAGATCTATGAAGTTTCATGGGTTTCTGGTGGTTGATGAGTTTTGATGACTATTTACTGGTGTTAGTATTCTGCATATTCAGATTGGTTGGCTTCAGTATTGATGGATGAGATCTATAATTAAGATCAGAATGACTTATCTTGTTGTGATCTGATGAACTAGATATGGTTGTTAACATACGTATTATCTTTGTATATGGGTATGTCTGAAGTCAGGAAGTGCAGCGAAGTTATGAATAAGCAATTAATGACATATACACTGGTTCGACACTTTCAAGTAGCGTATGCACTCTGATGCATGATCCTTGATGATACAGTTAGATCTGAAGGATGTTGCTGAGTTTTTGTGACTACAGTTTGTTGACAGGGTTTCAGTGATTCAGTATTGGGTGATTTAGAGATTGATGATGCTAGTGTTGATTGATTGTGTGCTTCAATGATATTGATGGGTCCAATATGAAAATTGGATGAAACATGGCCTTTCAGATTATGGTGTTGTGTTTCAGTGTATCCAATCTGAAAATTGATGAAATGTGGTACTTGGAGGAAGAAAGAGAAGGTTGTATCCTTCTGTAGGTCGGCACCTACGTACTAGTACATAAGCTAGTACAAGAGCTAAGGGGGTGGTAGCTCCCTTCTAGTAGCAGCTAGAAAACAAGTGAAGATTGGAGCATTCAGTAGGCTGGCACCTACGTAGTAGTCAATGGATAAGCTAGTACAAGAGCTAAGGGGGTTGTAGCTCCCTTCCAAGAGAGTCTGGAGAACAATAGGAGGTTGTAGCCTTCTGTAGGTAGAAGCCTACGTACTGGATAAAGAAGTTTCTTATTAAAAGAAGATTGAGGCAACTTGCAGCAGGTGGTTTTCACCCACATTGGGTTTCCACCTTACGTCATGGTGTTCATGTATGCTTCTTGTGTGTGATGATCTGTTCTATTGTACTGCCCTTGTTTAATGTTCATATGGTTAATAATGTTCTGATGCACTCATTAAGGATCAACTAACTGAATCATATGTTACTAGATATATGCTTGTTGCATTACACACAATTGCTTATACACATGGTTTGCCTTAACTGAAGTAGCGTATATGAATCTTAATATGGAAATGAAAAAGTTTTATTGATCTGATAATATTGATTCACCCCCTCATCTCAGTATTATTTCTAACAATTGGTATCAAAGTAGTTCCTTTGGTAGAAGCTTGATCGCTTGAAGGAGATCTGTAGAACTATGGGAAAGAAGCTTAAGAAGAAAGCCCCTAAGAAGAAGAAGACATCTCAGAAGAACTATGACAATGAGAGAATTGATTGGGGAATATGTGGAAGAAGCACTTCAAATTTAGAATTACTTCAGAATGAAGAACTATCAGGTATGAATTTGTTATCCTCTAGTGATACTCTTATATATCCATTTGATGATGATGAAAGTGATAGTGAAACAACTGAAGTCGCTCTTATGAGTGAGCAAGAAAGATTTCAAATAGAGGCAGAATTTAAAAGGCTTACAGACAAAATTAGATATCAACAAGATTTGTTGAAAAAAAGGGAATGTACCTTCAAAGAAGAAGCTACTAAACTAAAAGCTCAACTAGAGTAAGGAAACAAGGTAAGGAAGTTATTCAAGGACAAGGAAGATCAATGTCAAAAGTTATAGCATGAAGTGACATCATTAAGAAATGAAGTCAATGAAAGGAGCACAACAATCAAGAAACTCAGAGAAAGATCTAGCTACTATGAAAGGCTTGAAGCTACGATCCTCTCGCTAAAGGAAGATCTTGAAGAATCAAAGAAGAAAAATAAATATCTTCTCCAAGCTCTTGAAAAACAAGAAAACGAAGTTCTTCAATTAAGACATTAGTTGGAAGAAGAAAGAGAAGCTGAAGGAATCATGAAGAAGCAGTATCATGAAAAGGAAGAGCAACTTCAGGCTGAGGTAAATATTCTAAAAGATAATTAGAAGAAAAGGATAAGCTCCTATGGTTTCAAGATAGTACTAAGATCTTGGATGATATTCTTAGTAGTCAAAGGTCTCCTGCTATCAAAACTGGTCTTATTTTTCATGAATCTATTGAAGATGAATCTAGTTCACAAAGTAAGACAAGGAACTCTAATGCAAAATCTGAAAGGCTCATCAAGGAGATGAAAGGTCAACCCCATCAACAGCCAAGGAAATAAATTCTTCAAACAAAATCTTTTACTCCTCCAATGAATAATTTTGAATGTTATGTATGTCATAATCTTGGACATATTGCAGCCAGATGCAGAAGAAGAATGGATCAAGATCATCACACAGAAAGACCATCACGTTCCAAGTACTTTAAGGGATATTGTTTTTCTTGCAATATGTTTGGTCACAAAGCTGTTGATTGCTACAAAAGGAATATGAAACATGTAAGATGTTATGCATGTAAAAAGCTTGGACATATAGCAAAGAAATGTAGGAACAAGGTTCTAGCACCATACCAAAAGGAGAAAACATCATCACACTTGAAGATATGGAAGAAGAAGGAAGTCCAATCAAAAGAATGTGGCACAACACAATATGCAGATATAACAGACTCAAGGGGAGCTGAAAGTGTAAAACTTCAGTGTCCTGAATCTCATATGCAAGTTTCATAAAGGGAAGTCCTATATATATGCGAGTTAGTTACTGCACAGTCGCGTATATGTTAGATTGAGGAAAAAAAGTAGGGACATGCTTAGAAGATAGGGTCTGATATGACTCAGTCCATTATTTGCTTTGTTTGATAATGGTTACAATCTGTTAATGATGTGTGGAAATGTCTTGATCCTAACTTGATGATGATGGTGTCTTGATACTTCTTCCTGATATATGCGTGATTAGATTTGACAGTAACCAGATGGCACATGTTCAGGGGGAGCAGATGCTTCTTTTAATAATGCATTGTTGGCATTATTATTAGTAGTCCTTAGTGATATGGCTAAATAATATATCTTGCTATGGTATGGCTATGAGTTTTCCATGACAAAATCTCATATGATTCTTGGGGTTACATAGTTGATGATCAGATCAGATTTGTGATTGATTCTCTGATGATGCACATATGGTGCTTACATGGTGATCATCATAAGGATAAGGAGTAGTACAAAGCTTGAATACACATCCTCATTACTTGATGATGAGTCACTCATATGCTGTTGTCATCATATGATACATTCATGATGCAGGATTCCAATAGTTCTTGGCGCTCATATGGATGAGAATTGTTGATGTTAATGATATCAAGAAGTCTTGGCAAATGATCTTGAGCTCAAGATACATAGTACTGGATGCATGAATGATTACTCAAAGTTTCATTGTTGGAGACATGATGATGATAAGTTCTTACCTATATGATGATGGGTTGATACTTACATATGTTGCTTGATGCAGATGTTCCCATGTGATGATACTTGGATCATGCAGGTCTTGATGATGATGAGATGGCTATGGTGTTTTTCACATTTGATATGATGTGAATGATTTTGTATGTCATATGTAGAATTCTGTTCAAAAGGATGAATTGGTGCAGACATACCTTGATGACTTATTCTCTAATAAACATATACAGGTTGTTGGTCTAGATGATATTGACGGATGCTTATGGAGCAGATCATACATTGTGTATGATAGTCAACGATAACTATCATGATCTTATTTAGATGTTTTGGTATCTATTATAAATATCATGAAAAGGTCTTATAAAGACTCATGATGTAATATTTTGCCACTATCTACTGTAGTCATTTGATGAGTCTCTTTAGTCATATGGTGTAATTTGTACCCCCACTATGCATGGGAAGGATGATGTAAGATTTTAGTCATCCCCACTTGGTTGGGCGATGGATGTATGTATGAGTCTTTGATAATAGGAAGGTCACTTATGATGTATGGAGTCATTTTCTTTCTTGTAGAACATCTTTTTGCAGACCTTGCTTACAATCAAGGGGAGCATGAACAAAACTTCAGTAGAGCAGGGACTTCGGCATGTCCTCAGAGGGAGCATGGACATATTGATACACCTTGGCATATACAAAGGGGGAGCTCATTCATAGATTTCAGCAGATACTCAGGGGGAGTATGGTCAGCAAAGAATACCTTGATCCACCCTTTACACTTGATGTCAAAGGGGGAGAGTGACTTGGTGTGGTTGCCATCAAGTCCAAAGGGGGAGATTGTTGGCATTATGATGCATGGGTTGTACTTGATGGAAACCCACTCATAGAAGAACATTTCAATTCCAAAGGGGGAGATTGTTGGCATTATGATGCATGGGTTGTACTTGTTGGCAACCCACTCATAGAAGAACATCTCAATTATATATAACTAGATGAATCTACAAAAGAAATATCAGATGTGACAGAATACGTGTGATGCAGGACAAAGGAATCAGATGACAAACTATAGTGTAGCAGTGTTATTTTCAGGTTCTGCAGGTGCACCGATAAAAAGGTGCGGACATCGGCAGGTTGCGCAGGAGAGCTGTTCACAAGCTGCAGACATGTTCACAGGTGTTACGAACAAAAGGTGTGAACCTAAAGTGCATGAACTTTCATGTAGAGAAAAATGCGCATGTGGAAAATATTATGTTTGGTCCATGGTATTTAGTTTGACGTTTTTGATCCTATTGTTTTGGTCCGTGGTTTTGCATCTAAAATATTGAACCTAGGTTTTGGGTCCCTAGTTTTGGACCTCTATGGTTTTGGACCATGGTTTTAGTAAGGCCTAGACTATAAAAAGGAAAGGAGATCATCTGGCTGGGGATAGATGAGTTGAATATCTTTAGATGAGCAAGATCTGAAATACTTGTGATCAGTTGGTGAGTTGGACTGGAATCAAGGAGAAACCTGAGTATTGCAAATCGGATCTACTGATGGGTCGAGATCTCTTTCGCACATGACCAGATCTGTAAATCTGATGTCTGGGGCATAATTAAAGACTGATAAATTATCTATACCTGGAGGTGCGCAGTTCAGACACAGCATAGGTGCGCAGGTGAGACACAGCGTAGGTGCGAAAGTGCGCAGGCGAGCCACAACACAGTTGTGAAAGTGCACAGACGAGCCGCAGACGCAAGTGCAGAGATCCGTAAGCTCAACACGATGGAAGTGTGGATATCCGCAGGTTTTCTCTTGATGAAGTTGCAGACTTCTCTGAAAATATATTTTAGCTGATTTTGTCTCTTACTGATGTGTTCAGGGTTCTGAATTGATGTCTGGTTGTTGTGTATTGATACTTATTGATTTAGTATTTGTACAAGGAAGTTGGTTGATTGCAAATCTATGAAGTTTCAGGGGTTTTTGGTTGTTGATGAGTTTTGATGACTATTTACTAGTGTTAGTATTCTGCATATTCAAATTGGTTGACTTCAGTATTGATGGATGCGATCTATAATCAGGATCAAAATGACTTATCTTGTTGTGATCTGATGAACTAGATCTGGTTGTTAACATATGCATTTTCTTTGTATATGGGTATGTTTGAAGTCAGGAAGTGCAACGAAGTTATGAATAAGAAATTAATGACATATACGCTAGTTCAACACTTCCAAGTAGCGTACGCACTCTATTGCATGATCCTTGATGATACAGTTAGATCTGAAGGCTGTTGCTGAGTTTCTATGAATACAATTTGTTGACAGGGTTTCAGTGATTCAGTATTGGGTGACTCAGAGATTGATGATGCTAGTGTTGATTGATTGTGTGCTTCAATGATATTGATGGGTCCAGTATGAAAATTGGATTAAACGTGGCCTTTCAGATTATGGTGTTGTGTTTCAATGTATCCTGTCTAAAAATTGATGAAACGTGGTACGTGGAGGAAGAAAGAGAAGGTTGTAGCCTTTTGTAGGTCGACACCTACGTACTAGTACATCAGCTAGTACAAGAGCTAAGGGGGTGGTAGCTCCCTTCCAGTAGCAGCTAGAAAACAAGTGAAGGTTGGAGCATTTAGTAGGCTGGCACCAACATACTAGTAAATGGATCAGCTAGTACAAGAGCTAAGGGGGTTATAGCTCCCTTCCAGGATATTCTGGAGAACGAAAGAAGGTTGTAGCCTTCTACAAGTAGAAGCCTGCATACTAGTATAAGACTACACCAGTACATAACCATTGTAAAAGAAGTTTCTTATTAAAAGAAGATTGAGATGACTTGCAGCAGGTGGTTTTCAACCACATTTGGTTTTCACCTTACATCATGGTGTTCATGTGTGCTTCTTGTGTTTGATGATCTGTTCTATTTTACTACTTTTGTTTAATGTTCATATGGTTAATAATGTTCTGTTGCACTCATTAAGGATCTACTAATTGAATCATATGTTACTGGATATACACTTGTTTCATTACACACAGTTGTTTATACGTGCGGTTTGCCTTAACTAAAGTAGCATATATGAATCTTAATATGGAAATGAAAAAGTTTTATTGATCTAATAATACTGATTCACCACCCCCTCTCAGTATTATTTCCAACACAGAGAGCACTCCCCAAGCTTGTTCCATCACAGTCTCATCAAAACCATTGTCCTTCACCAGTTGGCAGAGAAAGGTATGGCTTTTGGAAGCAGTCTTTAAATGGCATGAGAAGAATGCAACATCTCAGTCTCATAGTGCACCAAAACAACAAACAAAGGTGGGGTCATCTATCAAAACAGTGGACAAGACTCATCTATCCCAACTTGAGGTGACTAAACTGTATAAGAAGGGGCAAAGGCTTGTGTTTTCTTCTCATAGAGAGAAAGGAGCCAAACCTTCTTCATCAACAAAGCAGGAATCAACAGCAAAGGATAAAGACACAGTTGAGCATGAGTTGAACTAATTGATCCAGAAACTGAGGATCAGACCACCAACATGAGATAGACTACTAGGGATAAGGACTACCAAATCAAGGAGCTAGCAATCAATTTGGAAAGGGCAAAGTATGTTATATCATTCCTTGAACAGGAAAATAGTCAACTCAAAGAAAAGTAGTTGATCCTAGAAAAGGAAAAAGCCAAGTTAATGCAACAAGTTGGAAAAGGTAAGGAGATCATGAAATCAAGCGAGCCTGAAGAATCATAGGTAAGAGGAAAAAGGAAAATACCAAGAATAAGAGGCCTTAAGAAAGCTTTGCAAAAGGAGCAAGAACAAATTCTGCTGAATGAGGACCTTGACCGATTGCCCTAGAGGTTCATCAAGATAAGGAATATTGGTTCAATAGAGTGACTGAACATTTGGATAAGATCCTTGAGAAGGTAAATAGAGACAATCAGTTGCTCAGACACATGGCACACCACTACCAAGCTCAAAACATGATTGCCAATGTCAAGGTAAAGCAACTTGAAAACAAGCTCAAGGAGGCCAAAAAAGACCAAAAGGATGAGGGAAGCTTGGAGATGCTTGCTAAAGGATCCATGAAGCTATAAAAAACATATTTTTACACCTTCCCTCCAATTTGGAGCTATTTCTGAGCATTTTGAGTTTTTTTGAGAATTTTTGGTCTAAGTTCAGAAATTCAGCTGCTCCAGAAGCGCATTGCCTCGGTGCTACACTTTTTCCTTGGGCCTAAATTTGAGGAAAGATATAAATTTTTTGAAATCTCTTTCCATCCTATAAAAACCCATTTGCTCATATTTTGTAGAGGTGGCTTAGTTTTGGAGAAAAAGGCAAAAAAGTGGCAAAAAACTAGCATTCTAGAGCATTTTTTGACAGGCGCTGCGCTTCTGGAGTGACCTTGGGAGAAGGGATTTTTGGAGGTATTCCCATGGTTCAAATTCAGAAATTAAAACTGTTATGGAAACTATACTTTAAGGACTATTTGACCGTTCTATAAAATTTTCATTTTGACCCTTGAAAGGCACCTAAAAAGCAGCTCAACGTTGGCGCTGCGCTTCTGCACTTTTTTGTGTTTCAAATTGTAAAATTCACTGTGTAAATTTCTAGTTTCTAGTTTGAATTAGTCAAAGTCAAGATTCCCTATGTAAGGGCACTAGTTAACATGCTAGGTGATGTAGGCATGAATAAATTTACATCATAGGTAGTTTTTTATGTTTATTAGGCCCCATAAAAGAAGCAAACTTCTAAACAAACTCTTCATGAAGTGTTTGAGTTTCACCTTCTCACTCTCACCTATTGGTTGAGAGAATCTTGGAGTCAGTTCCTCCACCAAGGAATTCAACTCCTAAAGGTGGGAAAGTGGACTAGGAGAGTCTATATGTATCATTTCACTTCAGGAGAAGAGGGTTGAACTTTTTGTGAAGGAAGCTTGCATGTAATCATTTTTCAGCTATACAAAGACGTGTTGCAACTATTTTCAAGGAACTCTATCCCAATTAGTTCATGGTTCTTGTTCTACATTATATCTCTTATTTCTATGAATGCCTTGTGATAAAATACTCAGAATTCTTATTTTTTAAGCTTTGCTATTTGGTTTTCGTAGTTATGTGTTTTGTCTTCCTAAGCTAATGAAATCATGGTTATTTATGCTCATTAGTTTCTTCCACACTATATCCTGTATACTACACTGACAAATACTCAAATTACACCATGGATTTTGATATATAGCTCCTTCTTATGTTTTCTCCTGCATTCCCACAACCTAGACCTACTTCTGGCTCCAAACCCAAAGTTTAGCAAATCCTAAAAACAAAATTTTCACAAACAAACAAACAAATACACATATCTAGCCTAAAATTCATTTGCTTTAAATTCATATCATTGATAAGAGACTTAGAGAGATCCCTCTCATGCTCAGTAGGGCTAGCTACTGAGTTGAAGTGGTTTGAGGTTACCCTTCTCGATTTGCTTTTCAGCCTAGGAGATTGTAAGGACTAACAAAATATATCTCATCGCTAGGAAACTATACCAAGGCATTAGAATGTGTGTTTTTTGAAAGAAGATTCCTATGGATTAAAAATTTTACTTAGATGTAAAAGACAATTCCCTCCAAATGTTTAACCAAAAGGCTTACTTCTAACTATGACAAATTATAAAGGAGAGATGAAAGTAATGAAATAAGAATAAGAGAAATATAATAGATTTATTCAATGTTCACCTAAATATATTTGCTATCTCATATAGCAGAAAATCCACAGAATGATATTCTAATAGTTTAACAGCATAACAAAATACAGTCTCATCAAATCAAGGAAATAATCTATCTCTGCAAAGGTATGATACAAACAACTTGATCATATCATAGACCTTAGTATAAAATATATTTTTTTCAATAGATATATGGGAAGTTGATCCTCAGCTTAACCTCTTAGACATTTCATATAACTTCAAAATGTTCATATGAAATAGAGTATGGAACTTACAGGAAACAAAAATTCACAACGAGAAAAAACTGACATATGGTAAAAGAATAATATTTTTGTTAAAAAAATTTGAAAGTAATGTCTTTGAATACAAAATACAATATTTTTCTCTCCAAAATAAAAGTCTCTACATGAGTTGCTTTTCATTTTTTATAAAAAAAATACAAAAAACTTATCATTGCAAAAAAAAAAACTTAAAATCTAATCATTAAAATAGAAAATGTCTCCCACAATCTAATTATGAGCTTCCATCTATCTTCTTTAAGTTGAATTATGTTGTAGATGTCGATAAATTTATGTAGTAAACTTAGTTAACTTGTTTTCGTTGCTACAATAGCCTCCAAAATTTGGGCTATGTTTGAATTTTGGATCCTACATGTCATCATGTCAAGTGTCGCTTTTGGTTTTCAAGTGTCATTTTATGTTTTTTACATAGTTTCCATTTCCCCTCCTAAGTTTTGTCATACACTAAGAGTAACTATAGCGCACTTTTGAGCCATAACACACTTTCTAGTTTTATGTGTTGCAATGGCACATGATTTGTTTGTTGCACTTGGATAATGTTTGTGAACTGGAATTTTGATATATATTTCTTAGTTTTGGGTCATGATTGAATTTTATTGATGAGTTGAGATGTATAACGCTTGATCTTACTCCTAACTCATTATGCTTTTCCCTATTTTTCCCTTCCATACTTAGTCATTTTTCTAACCATGCAACTCCCCCTTTGGGCTAGGAAGAGCACAATACACACTTCTAGATCCTAGCAGTGACCCTCCTTGTGAGCTATAAATGCACCCTGCACCACCCTAAGCCTTCACTCTCTCTCTTTTCCACTGCCTAATTCAAGTTAGCATGACCCCTCTCTTTGTTTCTCACTCTTGCTCCCTATGCCAACCCTGCCCCTTATTTCCTAGTGTTGTGCATTGTGCACTTCTAGTGGGTAGTGATGCCCTGCCTTGTTCCTTGGAACTATACCATGTGCCCTCCTTGTGGCCTTGACCTTCCTCCCTAGCACATGGCTCAATCCTAGTGAATTTCCGTAGAAACCTTACCTCTTGGAACTGCATCATGTGCTCGCCTTGCCTCCTTCTCTTCCAAAGTAGTGCATGCTGTAGTCTCATTGAGCATTCCCTACCTCCTTGTCTCTTGCAAGAATGCTCTATGCCTAGACATCCTCTCTTTCTCTCCCTTGCGCACTGTTGATCCACAGTTAGTACATTTCATGAATAATAGTAGAGTAGGATATTTTTAGGCTAATGTTTGCTTGCCATGAGTCATCCTTACCTACAAGTGTTCTCAGTAAGCATGGAAAATTATGTTTGAGGAGATATGTTAAGAGAAGTTTTCTAAGGAGGAATGTTGAAGGAAAAGACACAAAGGCACCATGTTGGATTGTGACAATCAAAGTGACCCATTAAGACTCCATAATCCCGCTAGACCCTTTAGAGGGTAGAAGACAACAACAATGTACGATATATTACATGTATTGAAGACATAGTGGTAGTGTCATCACTTCTCAGAGAACTTTATGTTACAAGTCACTGAGTTCCAAGTCATCAATGTCAAGTACTTGTCATGTTGTCATCACATGATGATGTAATTTTGAGAAAATATTGTAAATGTAAATATGTAGAATTCCAAGAGTCACAGATGGACAAAAGAGTCACTAGGAAAAGTCAAAAGATCTTATGGAAGTCCAAAGGTAATATTAGAAGTCAAAGAGTCATGAGAGTAGCACAAGAATCATGGGGACATGAAAGGTCATCCCTCTGGTTATAAAATAAGCCTCATTACTCAAGCAAATGACTTTTCACCTTAGCTTCTTCAACCAGGCATTAGAGAAAAGATTGTTCTTTTGGGAAGAAAGTAGTGGCTTAATGCTCCACTATTGGAGCTAGTGGTGTCTCATTGTAATAATGTATCTTGGAAGTTTTTCTTAATATTATCAAAGCTCTTGAGCCAACATACATTCATGCATATATCATGAATTTTACAAGACTATTCTTTAGATGTTTGTGATATGTGTTTGTGTTCTTTGTACTAAATAAATTGAACTACTTCATTATATTTGGTGCTCATCTTATTGAATGCGTGTTTCATTTACTTTAATGATTGTTACGTCTATGTGAACTAATTCACTAGATGATTAGCAATTCTTTCATATATATGTCTGTGTGTCTTATTAAAATAGTACTATTACTTTTCTTCTAAAGACTAGCTTTCTCTTCCCTGTCGGTAAAATAACCTTTATACACATTTCAATTGAATGTTTCACAAGGCTTACTTACTTGTCCATTCTAAAGGACATGCATGTTGCTCTCTTTTGCTAACTATTGTAGCCAAGATAAATATTTAAGATACTGGTGACCAATCCATATTCTAGATGCGACTCCTACACCAAAAAGTGTGAGGTCTAATTGGGATTTCATATCAAGGATAACCCCTATGTGTTGGTGGTTTCTAGTACCATCAACACAACCATTCCCATTCAAATTTTGTTGGATAATTATATGATACCATATTCCTGTAAGTCGCATCCAACTCAGTGTATTTTTGATATGTTGGTGTAATGGGAAACAACATCCTAACTTGGAAGTAAATCTAGAAATCATCCATAATGTTATCAATTGATACTTCTCCATTTAATGCTACACTCATATTAGAAATATTTTTATAATATGTCGAGGATTTTAATAACAAGTTTTTGTACACATCAATAGCTAACAATTTTCTATTTTCATCCTAGCATGAAGGCATTTCCATACCTTTAAAACATCAAAATTAATATTGAATGAGACCACCTCCTTTTTTATTGATCTTAATTTATCTTATACTAGTTGTACAAAATTCATTTTAGTGGTAACTTTATTAATTTCCATTATCACATTAATTCTATCACTAACTCCCATTTTCTGAGTCGTTCTCTGCTTCTAGAATTAAGAAATTTAATTGTCTTAGTTGTAACTTGTGACTTATTTCTTAATTCATGCTAAGTTTGATGAATGGCTTATTCAAAATTTATTAGCAACTCTGCTTCTTCTCCAATCACTAAAGTTTATTCCCATAACTATAAAACAAAAGTAATTATTTCCATCCATAAAAAACTTCTTGCATCAATTAAAGCGTGTCATCCAATTAGTTATTTTTTATACCAATCTACTTGAATTTGTAAAGTTGATTTAAGCTTATGGTCAGTACTAATAGTTGCATTTGTATCATCCAATTCCTCTTTGATATCACTTATTTCATTATTCTTCACATGGAGTAACTTTTCAAGGTTTTGATCTCCTGATCCTTAATGCTAAGTGTTGACATTTTCTCATCCAGTTTTTCTAAAGTACCTACCTCTGTAATAGTTTCTTTAGATATAGTTGTTGCACAAACATTCTCTCTCTACCCCTTTAATAAAATTTCAATTTATTTATTTTGTTTTGCAATCTGCTTATTCTTCTCTGCAATTCAGGATAACAATTGTTCCTTCTCTTTCCAAATTATTTCTAACCTTGGTGTCTACACATGTTCTAGAGATAGAGTTTTAAGCTTTCTTTTAAGGTCATTGGAAACTCACACTTAGAAAACATTCAATTTGTTACACTCTTCAACTCAACCAAAAAGAGTCACACAATTGCAAAATAAACCACTTTGTTACACAAGAAAAAGAACACTCTTGCAAACCTTTTGATCACTCAACCAATGTTGAAAACGCGCATTCAAAGAAAGTGCAATCCATTTTGTAACAAAAAATTAAATGACTCATTGCTATACTACAAGAGCGATTGTTCTAGGACTATGTTTTCACGCCATCAAAAGCTCTTTGTAATCATTTAAATCACAAATGAAATTGACAATAATAGTAATCACATAAATAAGAAAAATTAATGCAAATAATTATTATATCCTACTTAAAGAGTGATCCATGGTAAGAAGGAGGGTCGTTCCTCCTCAGTAGGGGTTGGTACACTATATAGCACACAGTCTACTCAGAGAAAGATATAATGCCACAAGGTTGATATTTTCATTATTGAAAATATATGGATTATAGAACTTGGCTCTACTCCTAATCCTATCTGTCTAGTTCCCTTGGCTTCCCACACGGGTAGAGAACTCTCATTTTTATAATTTTTTAAGATCATCATGAAAATCTTTCAATTCTCATGTGATCTTAAAACAATAATATATTATGGTAATTCATAACAGTTTCCATGGTAAGGGTAAATTTGTAATAGTTTCCTTTAATTACAACGATATTTATAGAAAATATCAACTACTCAAGTTGTATACGTCATGAATATCTCTCGGCAGTTGAGATGGATTTGACTTGATGTGCTCCCAAATTCGACCCATGTGACAAATTAAATAAGAACAACATGTGGAAGGCAAATCGTTCGTGTATCAACAATATTTCTTGGATCCTTTGTCTAAAGTGATAAAGGAAACTATAAGTGCAATCCTATAATAACAACTTCAATGGACCACTTAAACCTGAAACAACCCATATGCCAGTTTTATAACAAAAATTTCCTAAGATAGTAGTTCTTATGCCAAATTATAAGAAGAATTATATTAACAAAGTTACCTATGGAAAAGGACATAATTAAGTGAATAATGGTTATAGTGGTGAAATGTGGTCTTATTGGTCAAAAAGGGAGAAAAGTAAATAAGAAAATGTGTGCAAAAAGGTAGCAATTTCATGGCCAACATCTCCCCCCAAGTTAAGCATTTGCATGCCCTCATGCATACCCTTGTGATTAATTCTTGTTGAGAGTGTAATTATGAGAGATTTTAGGATCCTACAACATCCTTTGATCTACCACTATAGCCTTAGGAGAAGACCAACTCCATTTCCCAGAGAGAATCAGAAAAATGATATGGATGTTGATATTGATAACTCTAAATCCGGGCAAGAGGAAATTTAAACCTAAATCCAATCCATCTTGAGCCACTTCTCCCAATATAATCCACATACCGAGGATCCCTAGAAAGAGTTTGCATAAAATTTTGATAATAATAGAGGTCCTCTTCCCTCAACTTATGTAAAAAAAATTCCACCTCAATACTAGAGGATTCCGCGAATACCACCCCCACCCATGCTAGCACCAGCTTCACTGCCTTCACCCCCATCTTTTCCCATACCACCTCTGCCACCACTGTGAGTCAATATGGCAAGTGTGGTTATTCCTATTGCAAGGCTAGTCGAGAGAGTACCAGCCTGGGGAGTGCACACCTGCAACTCCTGAATCTGTGCTCAGAGGGGCCCAAACACAATTTGATTCTCCTCCGCAAAGTTTTGGAGGGCTTCTGTGGTGATGTCACGCATCGTCTCTCCTATATCATGTAGATCACCCTTGGTAAGGGTGATCGGGTCTATAGACATCTTAGACGCTTTTACCTTCTTGTGCGACCCCATCTAAACTCTTGGGCATTGGTGCTTCAATTATGTTGACACTGTCTATGGGTCTATGCCGCCCTCCTCTATCTCTATTTCCATCTCTTGCTCCTACTCAGGCAAAGGCAACTTCCAACCCTTGTGCTCTATTTCTGCTACCTTTTGTGCTTTTGTTGTGGCCTTTTGCTATTATGCTGTTGTCTGCGCAATGTCCCGTGCCTTCTGTGCCTTTGCTATTGCTGCTTCTTTCCTTCTCTTTTTCGTGAACTGTACCACACGTAGTTTTGTCTCCTCCTCCTTTTTCTGCGTAATAGAATTTTCCACCACAGAGATGTTTGGAGTGCGCCATTCTGGCAGTCACATCTCAAGTATGTCGAAGATAACATCATGTATGGCTATATAGGGTAGTTCGTTCCACTTCTTTGTAGGGTCCTTGCACGCCTTGAGGTAGATGTGATGAAAGTCCACTTCAAACTCTAAGAAATATTGTAGGCTATTGTAGGCAGTGGGTGATAACCGTAGCTTGTGGTTAATCCCCATTATGATGTTCATCTCCATGAACACCCAAAATATTTTACTGTCTCAGATCCGGTGCGAGTCTTTAGTGGCCCACAATGAAGCGTACTTCGTGGCCTCCAGGAGATCCCTCACAATTGTGGGGAACTGGTTATCCTTAGGCAATTCCCCAGCCACCAGTATTATGGATAGCAGAAGCTATGCATAGTGGAAGGTTTTCCCATGTTCCTGTGCCTCACAACAATTCTCCAGGAACTCCTTGCACAAGAATTTGGACCAGTTAAACTGGACCACCTCTATGCACTGTTTAGGAAGTGCAACCACCAGCGCAGGCACCTCATCCACACGACACTTCCACATGATGTTACTAGCTAGTATCTGAGTCGCAAACTTGACTGCCTTGTTGTTGATACTAGAGATTGCGTAGCCCCTCTTTTTCTTCTCCAGCTTGTATTTCTTTTTCATGGCCTCTGTGATGGCCAAATCACTGCTTTACCCTCCAAAATGTCTACGGGATCTTCTCCTTTACATGGGAGTCAGTAATTCAATGGATCAGGTCGTCCGTGATGGGGATGGTCTCCTCCAGCCACAAACACCCACCATGCACTAGGTAGAGCAGCTACTTGATGACGAAGATAGTTATTGGGGCACGATGGTAATGCGACACCGAGAGTAGGTTCAACAACCCTGGCTTTTCGACCACACACAAACATTTGCGTGGCTCCAATTGTATAAATCCCGTTGTGGTGTGTTTCTTTGGCTTCATGAGGTGCGCGGTCGCCAAGTGAGGGAATTTTTTGTGGTTTGCGAGATCCCAGTCTTCAAGCTTTAAGCTTGGCACCCATTCTAGGTGTGTTCCTTCAAACATGATATCATCTGGGAGGAGCGGAGTCTGCAGAGAGCTCTTGCTCTCATCGAGGTCCTTGGGCACCTTTGTCTTCTGCTTCCGCGGAGGGACATACGTGGGTAGCTTGGTTAGAGGGACCGTGCCCTCGATTTCTTCCTCCATGTCCTCGTCCTCATCCTCTTCGATTATGATATCCTCAAGGTCTTATTCCTCCTCATAGGTTTATAGGTTAACTGCTTTCCCTTTTTCCTCCATTGTTAATCTATTTCAAAGTGAGTTTTAAGGGGACACATGCACCAAAATCGTGGGCTATTTATCTTTCTTTGGTATCACCATGCATGGTGATTTAGGGATTTCCGCAACAATCCTGATGCTCTCAGGGCATATTCTATGGTCATGGCCTGCACGGCTTCTTCGACAGTCATTTCTACAATTTCCCTGGATTCTTCAGACGCTGCCATCTTGTTCATCCAGAAATCTCTCAACTGTTCAATCAGGTTCTCAAACAACACTCTCCATAGGAAAAACAAGTCTCGTTTGGAATACTCGGGGTGCATGACAGCTCAATTCACAAATGACCAAATGTTTTTTGCTGGGCAGCTCTTTGCAATTTATAGCGCCTTTTGAATTTGAATTTGACTATTCCCCCCAAATTTAGTCCATTAATGCTCCATTGGCGGCAGATTTTCCCAAATTTTGCCCATAGATCTCACTTTAAATGCCTACTACCCACTCCATTGGTCTCAAGTCAAGCATCACATCGTGAATGTTGACTACAATGGTCACTTTCCAGCCAACCCGCGCGGCAGCGCACCCACCCTTGCACGACGCAAACCTTGTGTCACTTTTCTCCTAGGCGCAGCCCCGAGATCGTGCAACTCATGGGCACAGTAGTTTATAGTCCTGTGCCTCCTTTCCACTTCCTAGAGTGCTAAGATTGTACTTCCCATGGCAAGTCAGGTGGTTGCGCCACCTATATAGGGTTTCAACCAGTCATCCATCACTTTTCTTGGAAAAAATATGCCTTTTATTTTTACTGTCTACATCACGCACTTCACCATTGACATCACGCCACCATGGGTGATCCCTCTAGTAATATACAGTCCAATCCAAGGCATCAAGTTGATCAAATCTCGGTGGTGGTCCATAAATTTTTCAACGTAATTGTGCGCACCCTGTTTTATCAACCTGATTTTCTTATTGAGAAAATGCTTCTTTATTTCTTCCTCAAGCTTCTTGACTTTTGCTTCCACCATAGTGCTTTTCTCCCTTAACTGCACTCTTTCTTTCATGAGTTCTTGGAGCCTAATATCACCCTATTGGATTTCTTCCTCAGGTCCCAAGCATTCTTCTTTGTTTAGTTGCGTTATTCCCACTTCCAAGGCTCCACAAACTATCATATCTACTCATGCTGCTATGCGTGGACTAGGCATATTATACTCTATTGGGATTACAACGTTTGCTCCATAGGCCAGCCTAGAAGGCGTCTGTCCCATCAGTTTCTTGAACATTGTCCTATAAGCCCACAGAACTGCTGCTATGCATAGGTCCCAATCACTCCGCTAAGCATTATATACCCTATTCAGTGCTTCGTACACTCGTTAAAGGCTTCTATGTGGGTAACCTTCTGCACACATTCTTTCGACACTCTATCATTCCAAACGGAGGGACCTTTCACGCAATTGCCTCCCAAACACATGCTTATTGACCGTGGTTCCCAACACGAAGTCCATGTGCATTTCGCGCAGGTTTTTTAACATATGCCTATACCCATATGGATAGATGTGCACACAGACCATCCCGTATATTATATTTATCTATTAGCCACATCTGAGGCTTCCAAAAATGCATGCACATCATTCTCCTGCATTCACGCCAGTCCTCAAAGCTTCCTTGGCATACCCCACCACCTCATGGGCGTAGTGCGTAGTACCCATTTGAAAGCCTCGAAATGCTGTTGTTCTGGCACCTCTCTTTCAAATATGTTTCGGAAATCATCTACCTCACTTAACCCATCATAAGTAGGTAGATCCCTCACTTCTATCGCTACGCAGTGTAACGATCTTGTCATCATATTACAGTTCACCATGGTCACCTCGTGCAAATGGTTCTGCCATCACTCTATTTCCTCATCAGAATCTAATGTACAAGAGCTTTCACACTCCCATTAGATTCATCCATCTGCGGTGGAATTTACCCAGCCTTGCTCTCGCGTAGTTATCTTGTAGATGCAGTCCAAATCATTGTCGCTTTCATAGTCGCGCACCAGCTCTGTGTAGCATGATCCTTTTGCGGGGTCCAAAGGTACAACTATGCATAGAGACTTTTTCTCAAAAATCATCTTACACTTCTTTAGATTAATCACGCCATTCATGTCAGTGGTCCAATCGATTCCTAAGAGCATGGGATAGGGATTACTGTCATCAACAATCTCTATCACTTCAAAGTCTACTAGCATTCTTGCTCCTTCAATATCCATGGTGATTCCCTGCAATCTCCCCATGGGTATTATCTTTTGCTGGTTCGCCATTCGCAGCTGGATAGGATACCATTGCAGTGTAGGCCTTCCCATGTGCTCCCATGTCTACTTCGGTAGAACATTCGTATTTGACCCTAGGTCCAAAATTACTTGGTCCATCTATAATTTGAAATCTATGTGGTCAACCTCATTTCTCTTCCCATTCTTGTCACATTCTTTCCAATCTTCCAAACTACGCGTGGTTCTCCTGGCATGGTCCCAACACATCTAATAATGAGTTCCTACAATCCCTTTACAACCTTACTACCGGGTAGTAGCTTCATGCATGTTTCTAGGAACATCGTGAGCATCGATGGGTCCATTTCTTGCTCCGAGCTATCTTTGCTTCCTGAAGTGGAGGCATCAGCGAAGCTCTTCCTAGCTTCCATGAAGAATTCCTTAGCGCGCTCCAAATCAAACTTTGGTTCTCTCGTTGGAGCCTTGTGAACCCAAGTACTATCTTCAAGTTGTTTTCCTTTATCATCTCCTGTCATAATTCCACTTTAGAGCACAATGTTCACAATGGGGTCTTCCTCGTGCGGCTTAGACCTCATCATATATAGGTTCTGACTCGAGGGAGGTTGGAGCGCTCCCTTATCGTGTAGCCTAGCTATTAGTGTGTGACAATCCTCCATTTCATGATCAGAAAAGGTACAATAGAGACATGATGGATGCGTTGGATTTGTACAATTACAAGCATAGTGTCTTGCCCCCCCACAATTGTAAGATATCAGCTTCCTGCGACATCTTCCAGGTCCTCCTCCACCTTGGCCTCGTCCGCGCCCCTGAAATCAGGTTCGCGCTACTCCTGTATTCTAGTGAATGGGTTGGGTTTTGGCCTGAACTCTGTAGGTGGGAGTCCTATCCATCATCATCTCATAGATTTTATAGGTGTGCTCATCGTGTCTAGCCGATCTACAAAAATTACAGAACAACTGCTGTGAATTTTGTGTGTACTTCTATAACAAATGACAGTTGTTCGTAGCATGCTTTCCTCCTATTTGACAAATTGTGGACGACAAAGCAAGCGCTGCACTAGGTCTTGCTTGGGCCTCCAGTCTTAACGGCATCAATCCTCCTCCCGCAAGGTAATTCGCAAACACCGAGTAGTAGTCCTTGTCATGTCCCTGGTCCTTGCATTTTATGAACCATACCGCTTTGCACACTTCCTGGTGAGCTATTTTGTCCTGCTTTAGACTCTACATCTCAAGCCATAAGTTTTTCAACTGCACGTGGATCTGCTGAACTCCCAGGTTAGGATCCTGTATCGGGGTCTCATGCAGCCTCATCACGATCTCCAAGGCCTCTTCCTGAGTTGTTAACCTCTGTTGTGACAATGCATTCCTCAAATGCAGTACTAGCGATGATACATCAGAGGTTAACAACTTAGGCAAAGGCCTTGAGGATCGTGATGAGGCTGTGGTTGTTGGGCATGGGATCCACCCAAGACAAGTTTGGGGCATAAATCCAAAGTCTTGACTAAGTCCGATGTAAAGACTCCGTGATTTTTGGGCGCAAAGTGCGAACATGGTAAATGAGTAAGAGGGTTGTCCACCTTCATTTTTGTAATGTAATGTTGGTTTGAGGGATCTACCCATGGTCTGTGGTCCATGGGATTGTATAAATAGAGTGAGGCTCTAAGTGTAAAGAGATCATCATAGGGGAATCAATCAATGAAAGATCTAATAAGGAAGCATTGAGTCCAAGTGTAGAGTCATGTCTTGGGTCGTAGAGTAGGAGAAGGCTTTGCAGCTAAGTGTGCAGAGGCCTAGTAGTCCGAAGCTGAGTGCGTGGACCCCTGCAGCTGAGTGCACATGGTGGGCTAAATCTGTAACCAATTGAAGCATTAATAAAGAGAAGTTTTACAATATTTCTGTGTATCTTTTCCTGTTTTATGCATTGAAGTATATTGGGTATGAATTGTAAGATTATTGTTTATTTGTTGCGCGAACTTATATGAATGTGCTGAATAAGTGAATATAATATAAGGTATCTATTTACGCGAAGATAAATAACTATTATGAGAAGATAAGTAAGATCCATGGTGTGACTTGGGGAAATGGTGCAAATCGTTGCTTTAGCAATGCGACTCTCCTCAGCCCCTGGTTAGGGTTGTGCAAAGTCAAGTATAATAGGGCACGAAGGCCTCGTAGGTTAGGAAAGTGCGCGAAGTGACTTGCATGAAGGTATTCACAGTTGGACTAGATCAATACCTCAGACATCTCAAGGGTGCGGAAACCTAGTTCCAACATCCCGCCATACTGCTTTGGGTGAGACCTCAGTCTGCACTTCGCGGACTTTTGCTGAAAGGGCCAATAGTATAGGGATTTGTTTGGCTAATTAACTCCAAACCTGGGTCAGGACCCAACAAGCCAACAAATGGTTCCATTTCTGGGACCAGAATCTGCATAAAGATGTTTGACGTCGTATCATTGGAATCCAACTAAGAAAGAAATTGAGGGTTGGTCGGACAAGAGAATTAATGAGTTCACGGTGCAGGAGAATAGGAATCCATGGCTATCAAAGGAAAAGTGGTTAGATTGTTACTTGTACATGGATATCCACGAAATTTTCTTCACATCTTTCCCTACTAAGTTGTACGAGTGGATCGTGAAGATAGAAGATATCCAAGGAAGGTTGAAACTTGACAATCCTATTGTGTGGACCCTAGAGTTGGTGCACAAATTAGAAGCATCAGAGGATAAGATCACGCACACTGTTGATCACTGGCTTGACCAGATTATATGAGGATTCATTACTAAATTTGTGGTAGATACTTTAGTCAGCAATAGCAAGGCAGAGCGACGCTTTCGCAAAGGACCATGAGGTAAGTACGTTAATTCTCTGAACACTTGGATTAAAATGCTACTGTGTGAAAAGCAGTTTATGTGAATAAATTGATGTTCGGGGCTATGTGAAGTGGGAGAATTTACAGAAATGAAGGTAGTGCATAGCTAGAAACTAGCCTCTTGATTTCACCTCCGTGAGGAGGCAAGCAAGAGCTTGCAAAGGTCTCACCAAGAAGTGTGATCAATTTGATAAGGCAGAGGATTCCATGAATACCACCCCCACCCATGCCACCACCAGCTTCACCAGCTTCACCCCCATCTTCGCCCATACCACCTCCGCCACCACCGCGAGTCAATATGAAAAGCGTGATAAAGTTGTCGGTGTTCAAGGGAGTAGGAAATGAAGATCCAGACCAGTTTTTGTTCATGATAAGGGCCGTACGGGAAGCACAGGGAGTTACAGATGGTAACATAAAGAAAGCAACATTGGTCAGCGCTCTGTAGGATCATGCGCTGACCTAGTATATTAAGCATTGTAATGACAGTGCAAATGCGGGAATAGCAGATATCCAAATTGCGCTAAACAAAGAATTTAGCAGGCTAAAGTCAGAGGCACAGTCGATCATTATGTTAAAAGAGATCACAATACTACTAGGCGAGACTCCTTAGGAGTTGGATCACAGACTAAAGTGCACAATTCACAAAGCGAATATGACTTTGATGGATGGACAGCACTGTAAATGGTTTGTAGCATCACCAACGCCGCATTTGAGGAATGTGTTGTCACAACAAAGGTTAACAACTCAAGAAAAGACCTTGGATATTATGATGAGGCTGCATGAGACCCTAATACATGATCCTAATGTGGGAGTTCAATAGATCCACATGCAATTGAAAAACTTATGCCTTGAGATGCAAAGTCTGAAACAGGATAGGACAGCTCGCTCGGAAGTGCACGAAGAAGTATGGTGCGTAAAATGCAAGGGTCAAGGACATGACAAGGACCACTGCCCTGTGTTAGTGAATTACCTTGCGGGAGGAGGACTGATGCCGTTAAGACTGGAGGCCCAAGCAATACCTAGGGCGGTGCTTGCTTTGTGGTGCACGATTTGTCAAATTGGAGGAAAGCATGCTACGAACAATTGCCATTTGTTACAGGAGTACACAAAGAATTCACAATAGTTGTTCTATAATTTTTTTAGGTCGGTTGGACACGATGAGCGCACCTGTAAAAGCTATGAGATGATGATGGATAGGACTCCCACCTACAAAGTTCAAGTTGAAACCTTACCCCTTGTCCAGAATGCAAGAGTAGTGTGAACACGATTTCATGGGCATGGATGAGGCTGAGGTGGAGGAGGACCTAGAAGAGGTCATGGACAAATGATATGTTACAATTGCGGGGGTCCATGACACTATGCTCATTATTGTATGATTCCAACGCATCCATCATGTCTATATTGTACCTTGTTTGATCATGAGACAGAAGATTGTCCCACACGGTAGCTAGGTTGTGCAATAACGAAGCGCTCCAACCTCCCTCAAATCAGAACTTGTAGATGATGAGGTCTGAAATGCACGAGGAAGACCCCAATTTGAACATTGGGCTCTGAAGTGTAATTATGATAGGAGATGATAAAGGTAAACAACTTGAAGATAGTACTTGGGTTCGCAAGGCTCCGACAAAAGAACCAGAGTTTGATTTGGAGCGCGCTAAGGAAACCTTCATGGAAGCTAGGAAGAGCTTCACTGATGCTTCCACTTCAGGAAGCAAAGATAGACCAAAGCCAGAAATGGACCTATCAATGCTCATGATGTTCTTATAAACATGCATGAAGCTACTGCGTGATAGTAAGGCTGTAAATGGATTGCAGGAACTCATTAATAGATGCACAGGGACCACGCTAGGAGAACTGCGCGTAGTTCGAAAGATTGGAAAGCATGCAACAAGGACGGGAAGAGAAATGAGGTTGACCACACTGATTGGAGAATATGATATGGACCAAATAATTCTAGACCTAGGGTCGGACACGAACGTTCTGCCGAAGCAGACATGAGAGCAAATGGGAAGGCCTACACTGCAATGCTCTCCTATCTAGCTGTGATTGGAAAACCAAAAAAACGTAATACCCATGGAGAGATTGCATGGAATCACTATGGATAATGAAGGAGAAAGCACGCTAGTAGACTTTGAAGTGATAGAGATTGTTGATGACAACAATCCCTATCCCACGCTCTTAGGAATCAATTGGGCACTGACATGAATGGAGTGATTAATATGAAGAAGCGTAAGATGAATTTTGAGAAAAAGCCTATGCGTGTAGTTGTACCTTTGGACCCCGTGGAAGGATCATGCTACACAGAGCTAGTGCACAACTATGAAAGTGATGATGATTTGCACTGCATCTACAAGATAACTGCGAGAGAGCAAGACTGGGTAAATCCCACCATGGATGGACGAATCTCATGGGACCACGAAAGCTCCTATACATCAGATTATGATGAGGAAATATAGTGATGGCAGAACCAGTTGCATGAGGTGACCACACTGAACTATAATATGATGACAAGATCGTCGTGCTGCATATCGACAGAAGTGAGGGATCTACCTACTTATGATGGGTTAAGTGAGGTAGATGCTTTTCTAAATAGATTTGGAAGAGAGGTGCTGGAACAACAACATTTCAAGGCTTTAAATGGGTACTACACACTATGCCTGCGAAGTGGTGGGGTACACACCATGGAAGCTTTGAGGACTGGTGTGAATGCAGGAGAATGATGCACATGCATTTTGGGAAGCCTCGGATCTGGCTAATAGATAAATATAATGTATGGGATGGTCTACGTGTGCATCTATTCATATGGGTATAGGAATATGTTAAACAACCTATGTGGATGCACACAGACTTCACGTTGGGAGCCATCGTCAATAAGCATGTGTTGGGGAGGCAATTGCGTGAATAGTCCCTCTAGTTGGGATGATAGAGTGTGGAAAGAATGAGTGTGCAGAAGGTTACTTACGTAGAAGCCTTTAACAAAGTGTGTGAAGCACTGAAAAGGGTATATAATGCACATAAAAGTGATTGGGACCTGCGCATACTAGCAGTTTTGTGGGCTTATAGGAAAACATGCAAGAAACTGTGGGACAGACACCTTCTAGGTTGGCCTATGGAGCAAACGTTGTAGTCCAAATAGAGTATAATATGCCTAGTCCATGCATAGCAGTGCCGGTAGATATGATGGTTCGTGAAGCCTTGGAAGAAGGAATAGCATAGCTGAATGAAGAAGAATGCTTGGGACCTGAGGAAGAAATCCGACAGGGTGATCTTAGGCTCCAAGAACCCATGAAAGAAAGAGTGCAATTAAGGGAGAAAAGTACTCTGGTGGAAGCGGAAGTCAAGAAGCTTGAGGAAGAAACAAAGAATGATTTTCTGGATAAGAAAATCGGGGTGATAAAACAAGGTGCACACGATTATGTTGATAAATTTTGGGACTACAGCCGAAGTTGATCAGCTTGATGCTTTGGATTGGACCGTATATTACTAGAGGGATCACCCATGGTGGCGTGATGCCGATGGTGAACTGTGTGACACAGACAATAAAATTAAAAGGCAAAATTTTTCCAGGAAAAGTGATGGATGACTAGTTGAAACCCTATACAAGTGGCATGGCCACCTGACTAACCATGGGAAGTATAGTCTTAGTAGACCAAGCAGTTGAAAGGAGGTGCGGGACCATAAACGACTTTGCTCTAGAGTTGCATGATGTCGGGTCTGCGCACAGGAGAAAAGTTTCACAAGGTCCGCGACCGTGCAAGCGTGGCTATGATACCACGTGAATTGCATGGAAAGTGATCGTTGCAGTCACTATTCACAATGTGATGCTTGACTTGAGACCAAATGGGGGGGGGCAACAGGCATTTAAGATGAGCTTTATGGGCAAGATTTGGGAAAATCTACTGCCAAGGTAGCATTAATGGACCGGATTTGGGCGGAATGGTTGAATTCAAATTCAAAAGGAATTATAAATTGCAAAGGGCTACCCAACAAATAACACTTGGTCATTTGCGAATTGAGTTGTCGTGCGCCTCCCGCGTATTCTGATTCGAGACCTGTTTATCTTGTGGAGAGAATTTTTTGAGCACCTGATTGAATAGTTGAGAGATTTCTAGACGAACAAGATGGCATCGTCTGAAGAAGCCAGGGAAATCACAGAAATGACCGCCGAAGAAGCCGCATAGGCCATGACCATAGAAAATGCCCCTGAGAGCACCAGGATTGTTACAGAAATCCATAAATCATTGCGCATGCCGAGACCGAAGAAAGATAAATAACTCGGGATTCTGGTGCATGTGTCCCCTCGAAACTCATTGCGAACTAGATTAACAATGGAGGAAAAAGGGAAAGCAGTTAACCTGGAAACCGATGAGGAGGAAGAAGACCTTGAGGATATCATAATCAAAGAGGATGAGGATGAGGGCATGGAGGAAGAAACCAAGGGTATGCTCCCTCTAACCAAGTTACCTACGTATGTCCCTCCACAGAAGGGGAAGGCAAAGGTGCCCAAGGACCTCAATGAGAGCAAGAGCTCTCTGTAGACTCTGCTCCTCCCGGACGATATTATGTTTGAAGGAACGCACCTGGGATGAGTGCCAAGCTTAAAGTTTGAAGACTGGGATCTCAATGACCATGAGAAATTCCCTCACTTGGCAACTGTACACCTCATGAAGCCAAAGAAACACACAGTTGTGGGAGTTATAGAATTGGAGCCGCGCAAAGGGTTGTGTGGGGTCGAAAAGGCAGGGGTATTGAACCTGTTTTAGGTGCCGCATTACCATCACGCCCCAGTAACTATCTTCATCATCAGGCAGCTGCTCTGCCTAGTGCATGTTGGGTGTTTATGGCTAGAGGAGCCTATACCCATCATGGACCACCTGATCCATTTATTTACTAGACTCCCATGTAAAGGATAAGACCCCACAAACATTTCAGAGGGTAAAAGTAGTGAGTTGGCCATTGCGTAGGCCATGAAAAAGAAATGCAAGCTAGAGAAGAAAAATAGGGGCTACGCAATCTCCAGTATCAACAACAAAGTAGTCCAAGTTGCGACTTAGATACTGGCAGGTAAGGTGATGTGGAAGTGTCGCACGGATGAGGTGCCCGCGCTACTGGTTTCACTTTCCAAACAGTGCGCAAAGGGGGTCTAGTTTAACTGGTCTGAATTATTGTGCAAGGAGTCCCTGAAGAATTTCTGTGAGGCACAAGAACAAGGGAAGAACTTCCACTATGCAAGGCTTCTTCTTTCCATAGTGTTGGTGGTTGGAGAATTTCCTGAGGACAGGAAGTTCCCCACAATTGTAAGGGATCTCCCTGAGGCTACAAATTACACTTCTCTATGGGGCACTAAATATGTGCACTAGATCCGAGATAGTAAAATATTTTGGGTGTTCATGGAGATGAACATCAGAATGGGGATTAACTGCAAGCCACAGTTATCACCCACTATCTACAACAACCTACAAAGTTTCAAATAGTTTAAAGTAGACTTTCATCACATCTACCTTAGGGTGCACATGGACCTTGCAAAGAAGTGGAACAAACTACCATATATGGCCACAGATGATGTGATCTTCGACGTACTTGAGACATGGCCACTAGAATGGCACGCTCCAGACATCTCCATGGTGGAAAAGTTTGTTGCGTAGAAAAATAAGGAGGCAAAATTGTGCATGGCATAGTTGGCGGAAAAGAGAAGAAAAGAAGCAGCATTAACAAAGGCACAGGAGGCATGAGACACTGCACAGAAAGCAGGAGAACAACAGAAAGCTGAAGTAGAATCACAAAAGGCAACAACAATAAAGCGCGAGGGCAGGAGGTCACCTTTGCTTGAGAAGGAGCAAGAGATGGAAACATAGATAGAGGAGGGTGTTGAGACCCAAAGACAATGTCAACACTATTGAAGTGCCAGTGCTCAAGAAAGCAGATGGGGCCGTGAAAGAAGGTAAAAGTGTCTAAGATGTCTGTCGACCCGACCACCCTTATTGAGGGCGATGTGCATGATATAGGAGAGATGATGTGTGACGTCACCACAGAGTCCCTCCAGAACTTTACGGAGGAGAATCAGATTGTGTTGGGAGCCCTCCAAGCACAGATTTAGGAGTTGCAGGTGTGCACTCCCCAGGTGGGTACTCTCTTGACTAGCTTCGCAGTAGGAACAGCTGCAACCTAGGAAATGTTGTGCACTTGTACGACCAACACAATAGTGCTACCAGAAGGGGCACTGGTTACAACAAATGAGGCTGATAGGCCTACAATTAGTACGTTGAAAGGAATAGGGATTAACATGGTTGCTCTCCCTCAGGGATGCTCTATGTTCTGCAGGATGGGATTACTATAGAACTACGGGATAGGGGGAGCCACGCATTACATGTTTTGAGTGAACAAAGGATAAAGATGGAGCAGTGAGCTTTTAGTGTGATGAGGTCATGTCTCAGAACAGGAAAATGGTACAAGTAATTGAAAAAGCCTGCTAGATGGTCCTTGAGCTGGCCATCCCAGCAGAAGCACCAGCAGAGGTGCACATCCATAGATTACCAGCAAGGGTGCATGAGGCACGGGAAGAAATGGCCAAGGTTCAACTAGAGTTGAACCTTCAGATAGCAAAGCTGTGGTTGAAGGCACAACCTTCAACCCCTCCAAAGGTAAGGGAACAGTGCACCAGCGCCATTACATCGGGGATGGAGGAGATCAATAGAGCACTGAGGGACCACACCAAAATGTTGGAAGAATCATTCGAGGTCCTCACTAATCTTCAGGAGGACTTGAACATATAGTTCTTAGAAACAAAGGCGCATGAGCTACAATAGTAGTATGACAATGTCAAAGGGACCACATAGATGGTGGCCCTTACACAGAGGCTCACGCGAATGCAATAGGCCAAAGTGCTTAAGGAGCAAGAAGATGCAGCGTGACATAGAGAAGTAATTTTGAAGGCTTGTGTTCAGCGTTGGATCGATGAGGACTTTGTAATCACCACAACAATTGAAGGAAATATCGCATAGATGTAGGGGATGTAGAAATATATACAAAGCAGTAGTTCCGACACCACGGTCTCGAAATAACACATACAAGAGATACAGTAGGCAGCCACTCAGTGTTCTTCTGACCTTGCAGCAGTCCAAGTAGAGTTGGGAGGTCTCCGCATGAAGATCTCTACATCAACAGAGTGACTCGAGGGCTAGTCATGATGTTTGTGTTGGGGGCCTATTGGGTGTGGGATCCCCCCAAGACAAGTTTTGGGGCATGTTAGCACCTAAATCTGCCTTAGGCTGAAGGAAGGAAAAATTCAGGGCAACCACAAACCACGCTCAGTCTGGTAGCTAGCCCTACCACAACAGGAGAGGGCTCTCTCTGTGTTACGCTCAATGAATACATAGACAATATGGTATGAGATGACTTACAGTGAATATTTATTTTAGGCTAGGTAAATAAATGTGGAAACAAGGCAAATTTTGATAAATGACTGAGTTTCTGGGATGTATGGGACCAACGAACAACAATGAGCAGAGAATTTAACACAAAGGCACAGATTACCCCATGAGGAAAGACAGGCGGAAAGTATAGCAATTAAATTTGAAATAATGCGAAATGGAAAGATTGTTTAGGAGGGTGAAAAGGGCATAAACACATGATTCCTTTTCAACAAAAGAAGAACACATAACGTGAAACTTTCCCACAAACAGAGCAATAAACATGAATTCTACCTTATCTTACTTAGAAACTTTCAATGGAAATGAATATGAATGAACTATGAAACATAACGAAATACATATGAAACATAAGAAGAACACATTTTCTACACTCACACCACATGAATCTCATGAACCAGAGCCGCTGCCTTTCATTAATTATCTATCAAAATATACAATGAAGAACTGAGTTTCTCTCCCACAGTCTCCCAGAAATTACAACCAACCCTTTGCAAAGGGTTTTGCATGCAATAAATAGACTATGCCATTGGGAAATAGAACAACCCAAAGTTGGGGAGTTTTTATAATCATTACAAACTGGAAATGGAAAGCCAACCATTAGTGACAGGTGCAGCGTTACAAAAATGACAAATTGCTTGAGTGACTGCTCGCCTTCCTTTTCCATTTGGATAAAAGCCAACCTTTAGTGAAAATACTTTTTAAAATTTTCCTTAGGTGCTGAGAAAAAGGTAGTGTAAATGAGTGGGCCCACTTGGAGAAAGCCGCGAATCAAAATGTCGCGGAGCGGAAGTGATTTTGGCCTTTGGGTCCCTGTGCACCGCGCCCAAAGCTATATGTGCTGTGCCACTTTGGAGGAGATTTTGAGGTACTTTTCGAAATCCAAATTGTTCCCAAGTGTGCTTGTTAGAAAGCCCTGCCTATCTGATTTCCAACCCAAGTGGAATTTCTGAATTTGGTGCTCGTTTGCCCCTCCAAAACATCATTCTCCCAAGATTGCTTCCTGTGTGTCAAAATAGGGGCAGAGAGGTCATTTTTTGAGTGTTTTTGACCTCCCGAGGTCTCAAAACTTGCCCAAAATTCTTGGCCATGCACCAATAGTCATGATTTTTCATGCTAAATCCAAAAATGCAAACCATTCTTGATTTTGATCTCCCAAACATAAGCGTCGTACCACAGGGAGAAAAACCCTGTTTTGTGCCCAAAAATTTGTCAAGTGACCAAAATTTCCCCAAATGTTTTGAAATTTGGGCTGGAGGTGCTATATGAAGTTCTATGCTGGGCCACAGAGGCTTCAGCCAAGATTTGAAGCTGATCTTGCTCTTTTTCCCTCTTTTGTCTTTGTGTTGCACTCCTCAATTTCGCCTTCAAACTCCTTATCCGAGCCTTTGAACTCATGTTCCGTACCCTGTAGTGATAAACCATCTACCTAAATATGGTTTTCTCCTTGTCAGCCTTCTCTAGCAGTCTCTCAAGGTGGATGTTGATACGCCCGAGCCAAGACTCTTGGTCATTGTTAATCTCTTGCTCTAATGGAGTGAGCTCAATCCTCCTATGTTGGGCAGCTTGGCAATTCTCATGGATGTTTTATAGCTCCATGATCTCATGCTAGTCTTTGAGCTGTTTGTTCCTCTACTCCAAATACTTGATAATTCACTTAGCCCTCTCCAAATTGAGAGACAAGGCTTGGATCTCCATTTGCTACTCCTAGATGGTCCTCCTAAGTTTGGCACTCTCCACATCTGTATCATCATCATAAATGAGGATGAATTCGACCTCTTGTTCACCTGATGGCCCCTCGTCATGCATGGGCCTCTTGCCCTTGTCCTGTACCTGTGTTTTTGATGTCGGAAGTAAGGTCCCTTCCACCTCGGGTGGAGATAACACTCGCTTTGCTGCTGCAAACAAATGTCTACTGCCTCTTTGATAGGTGATGAATACTGGCATAGTAGTGGTCTCATGGTGCTCATACTGATGAGAAGGACCACCTATCTCATGTTCAACCTTTGATAATACTTGTGAAGTGCTCAAGAGGTCACGGGAGATGAAATCATCCCAAGTAATGCCCTGCAATCACAACTGATGAACTACCAAAATCTTAATAAGAGCAAAGTGATAAACACTGTTAAGTTGCTGCTGAGGGGTTTTGTGTTGCATGAAGGTGTTCATCCTCTCTATGTTCCTGCAAATGAAATATGGGATGTTCATCATCCATACCCTGGTAAAGTGCATGAGCAACCTGATGTGATAGGCATACAAATGAGAGAATCTCCCCTCAAAGCTGAAATATTTCATGATCAACTTCATGAGTGGAGCATATTCATCTTTCAGATATCAGAATGGAAAGACTCTTTTGAGCTTCCTCAAGAAACTGGCCTTAATGTAAGGCTCATAATGTTTCCGATCAACCTTCTGTTTCTTGTGCCATGGTTCTCCAACGTTTGGTATGCCGATTGCTAATGAGACACTTTTAGGTGTCAGTGTGAAGGTGACCCGTCTAAGATAGCATGATCTCCATGTAAGTGAAGCACAAAAAGATGGGCCGACTCATGATGAACTCGAACACTAGCCGCCTTTTGACAAAACTCAAAACATGACAGATGTTGGAAACATGACATAGCAAGAGGGCAGGCCTGCAATTCTATGAGGGTGGTTGGCTCATCCCTAACATGCTTGCCACTTTTATGATGTCTTCGGGGAGCCTGTTCTTTCGAGGATGTATCACTTTGGGTTTCCATTTCATACTCCGATGAATGCTTAGATTCCATGACTGTTGTATATGGATTGTGCTTGGATGGCCCTTTGATGATGTATGAAACTATGTGTTGTTATGAACTCTGCCACCAAGGGGAGCAACGCAAAAGGGACTATTAGGAAGGGGAATAATATGATGGTATTAGGGGTTATGGGGAGAGATTTTGTTTAGGGACATGCAGGAGGGTTTGGGGATTTTATAAGGTAGGGTTTTGGGGTTTACATTGACAATTGAGTGGAGGGGATAGGGATAGGGGTTTAGTAATGTTTTAGGGTAGGGAAGGATGGGAAAAATGGAATAAGGGGGGAAGGGAACAATGGAAAGAAGGGGAAAAATGAAAGGTGAAAGGGAGGAGGAACCTTGGTATCAACACAACAAATTTGCAACCCTAGAGCAATGGATTTGATGATTTCAAGTGGTAGGGTTTAGGCATTTTTATTGCGACTATACACGGCCATAAACCACCATCATGTTCACAAAAGCAATATGAGCAACCGAGATGTCGACCCTACTTATCAATTGGAAGTGATTCAAAGTGATTTGTTGCACATTTGGAGCCAAATCGGGCCTTTGTGGGTGTGCGTCGCGCCCCTCTGTCTGTGCGCCACACCCTTTGTGTGTGCCGCACCCTTTGTGTGCGTCGTGCCCATGTTAATTTAACACTGCATGGTAGCGCCCAGTGCACCGTGCTCCCTCTATGCGCCGCGCTCCTCTGTCTATGCACCGTGCCTGTGACAACTCCTCCAAACTCACCTAAAACGCGTGCTTGCTTCTCACAATCACTTTGAAATGTTTCTCTCTATCCTTGGTGTGCAAAATGACTTTGTTTCCTGTGGGAATCTTATATAAAGACTTTGGAGTCATGGCTTTAATTTTTGTTTCTTCAAAACCTACTTTGATAATGTTTTTTTTTTTTTTTTGTAAGTTGGGTATTGCCAATTTTTATTTACACAAAAATATAATACATAGTCATGGTGGTCTCACCCCACCTCGGAGGGAAACCGGGTTTATTGACCACTGATAATTCTTCACAGTATCCAAAAAATAAAGAGTTTGAAATGGGTCTTTGTCTTTCCTCCTATGCCTAACTAAATACTGTATCTGAATTATAAAAACATCATATTTCTGCATGTCTAAAGTAAAGTAAAGAAAGCAAGTCCTGTAACAAAACTAAAACATGTCTTAGATAATTTTTTCTCTGGTTCATCTTGCTGGACTTTCTCCTTCTTCACCAGCGCTCCATTTGCCACCAGCTGCTGTTGCAGGTCCTCCAGTCTTTTCTCTTGCAGAAGCAGGGTTATGACAATATCCTTCAGTTCTTTTTTCACAATCGGGATGCTCTGGACCATCTCAGCCATCTCAGTGGCAACCTATTCCAAGGCTTTAGCCATGAGCCTTTTCATGACCCAGTACAAGTGAAGAGACTGCTTGTAAAGGGTCATTCTGCCTCTGGTATGACCAGGGTCAGGCATGAGAGATATCCAATCCTCCATCTCCTCTTCCGATTGAGCCTGAATGGCTTCTTCTTCCCAGTGTTCCATAATTCTCCTGATCTTGGGATTGGTCTTCTCCCTATACTCCTTCTCAGCAATTCTGACTCTATTCCCAATTGTGTGCCTGGTCTGCCTCGTCCCTTCACCCCCCGCAGGCTCATCCGCCTCCTCCGAAAAAGGGCTGCATTGCCGGCCACGTCGGCTTCTCCCCTCCGCCAAATCTCTCCTCCGACGGCCGCCTCTACCTCTGCGACCCCTTCTTCCGCGGGAGCCTCCCCTGCCTCTGCCTGCCGACTGACCTCCCCTGTCTCTGTCTCCTACTTTGATTATGTTTTATTTTGGCTCTTTTTCCTGATTTAATTCAGCTCTGTATTTCACTTTTCCCTTTGAATTTTTAGCTAAAATGATGAAATTTTTGGGACTTTTTGCAAGGGTTGCATGACATGGTATTTTTCCAAGGAAACCATGATGGCGCCTGAAGAGATCAACTAGAATTCTTTTTGAAAATTATCACCAATGACACACTGTTTGACTTTTCTTCAAAACAATGTTTTGAAGAACGGTTGTAATCTGTCCACATGACGATGAAAATCTTTGAATCACAACTTTGTAAGGGCCTCCCTCTAGCCTGCATGGCTTTATTGGACATGGTTGAAGACCAAATTGTCTAATCCCTAGACCTAATGACTGAAAATGACTCTGGTCCATTAAAAGATCAAACATTGACTATTATGGACTTTAATAAATATTGATGAAAAGACCTAAGCTAGCAGGTGCCAGACATGAGGGGAAATGACTGACAAGACCTTTTCGTCAGATTATGGCATGCCCCTAGCAGAATGTAGCTAAGTGAATGGAGCGAGACTCCTAAAAATGAAATGCAGAAAGAGTTTTTATCTATGACAGAGGACTGACAAGACCGACTCTAACAGAGCATAAAGCCCAAGTATTGACTAAGTTTGATGTAAAGACTCCACGATTTGTGGGTGCATAGCGCGAAGATGGTAAATAAGTCAGAGGGTTTTCTGCCCTCATTTTTGTAATGTAATGTCAGTTTGAGAGATCTACTCATGGTCCGTGAACCATGGGATTATATAAATAGAGCAAGGCTCTAAGTGTAAAGAGATCATCATAGGGGAATCAATCAATGAAATATCTAAGAAAGAAGCATTGAGTCTAAGTGTAGAGTCGTGTCTAGGGTCATAGAGGAGGAGAAGGCTCTACAACTGAGTGCGCAGAGATCTAGTAGTCCATAGTTGAGTGCACGGACCCCTGCAACTGAGTGTGCAAGGCAGGTAGAGTCTATGACCAATTGAATCATTAGTAAAGAGAAGTTTTACAATATTTCTGTGTATATTTTCCTGTTTTATGCATTCAAGTATATTGGGTATGAATTGCAAGTTACTATTTATTTGTTGCACAAACTTATATGAATGTGTTGAATAAGTGAATATAATATAAGGTATCTATTTATACGAAGATAACTAATTGTTATAAGAAGATAAGTAAGATCCATGGTGTGATTTAGGGAAATAGCATAGATCACTGCTTTGACAGTGCGACTCTCCTCATCCCCTGGTTAGGGTTGCACGAAGTCGAGTATAACAGGGCACGAAGGCCTCGTAGGTCAAGATAGTGTGCGAAGTGATCTGCACAAAGGTATTCATAGTTGGACTATATCGACCCCTCAGACATCTCAAGGGTGTGGAAACCTTGTTCCATCATACCCCATACTTCTTCAGGTGAGACCTCAGTCTGCGCTCCGTGGGGTATAGCTGAAACAGTCAGTAGTACAAGGATTTGTTTGGCTAATTAACTCTGAAACTAGGTCAGGACCAAACAAGCCAACAACTAACAAAGTTACGTATGGAAAAGGACATATTTAAGTGAATAATGGTTGTTATAGTGGTGAAATGTGGTCTTGTTGGTCAAAAAGGGAGAAAAATAAATACGAAAATGTGTGTAAAAAGGTAGCAATTACATGGCCAAGATCTCCCCCCAGCTTAAGCATTTGCATGTCCTCATGCATACCCTTGTGATTGATTCTTAACATGTTGAGAGTGTAATTATGAGAGATTTTAGGATCCTACAACATCCTTTGCTCTACCCCTATAGCCTCAGGAGAAGACCAACTCCATTTCCCAGAGAGAATCAAAAAAATGATATGGGTGTTGATATTGATAAGTCTAAATCTAAACAAGGGGAAATTTAAACCTAAGTCCAATCCATCTTGAGCCACTTCTCCTAATACAATCCACATATCAAGGAACCCTAGAAAGAGCTTGCATAAAATTTTGATAACAATAGAGGTCCTCTTCCCTCAACTCATGTAAAAAAAATTCCACCTTAACTTACTCCCTTCTAATGCACTTGCTTTTATCCCCTAAATATTCCTAAGGCATCTTTGCAAAACCAAACTTCGATGCTTCATTACTAATTTTGTAGTAACTAAAGATTTTATACATCTGATTCTGTGCCTTACCAAAAGTATGAGCAGAGCCAACTTGATTTATGATGCACAACTTTACTTGTCCCTCGTTGTTAGGTACCTAAAATACTAGTGATTACCCCATTACTATTGTAGTTGTATCCCTTATTAATATTGTTGTGCCCCTATTGTCTCCATATTGTTATTACTGTGCCCCATAGAATCTCTCTATTGTTATTTTTGTGCCTTTATATTATTATTGTTAGGTCGGCTTGGTTATATTGTGACCCCTTATACTCCTATATATAGAAAGGAGGTTTTTTCATTTGTATCATCAAAGGATTGTTCATTTATGTAATGTAAAGGAGGTTGCCCCCTCGAAGAGGTTGAATTCTAAGGCGTTCATCTATCTTTTTGTGAGTTGGTTTCATAACATTTGGTATCAGAGCTTTGGATTCTGGGGTTTTGCTGCTCCAAACAGGTCATCATGGCATTTGCGTTATAACTTTTTTATGTGACGTTTCATATGCTAAAAAAAAACTCATTTGGGTTGAAATTGTTCTAAACCTTGGGTCCAAAATTTAGATCTTTTCACACTATATTTTCGGAGATATGATCTGAGGAAGTCGGCCATTTTACAGACTCCTGAATTACATTCCAAACAGGTGACCTGGGGAAAATAGTCATAACTTTTGTTTTCAGCATCAGCTTGAAATTTCGTAAGAAGTTACAGAAAGAGAACAGACTGCGGTTTCATGTTTATATTTTTCAGATCCTAAGATAAAAACAGTGACACGTGGCACTTCATAAAATTTTTCTCTTCTCAAAAGGTATTAATCAGGTCATATTGGGAGATTGTGCATAACTCTTTCTTGGAGAGTCTAAATTTGATCAGGATAGTGGCATTGGAAAGAGGACGCAGAGGGCTACTGTATGTCACAATTTTAGAACTGGAAGATCCGAAATTATAGAGATACATCAGATACAATATCAAGCTCCTACAAAGTGAAAAATATGTGTAGATTTTTGAACTTTTTTCATAAGCTTGGTTTGAAAAATTAGTTTGAAGAAATTCAAAGGTAATAGTGAAGCATTATTGTCAGTAACTGATGCCCCGAGGAAAGAAAATGCAAACACCTAGTAAGAAACCTAAAATCTCTAGCATGAATCATGAAGAAGAGGAAGAAATGCAACATGATATATCAAAATTATGGGACCAAGTGCAACAAATGTCACTCGCACAAAAAGTAACAAAATATAATATGGATGGTTTAAAGAAAGATGTAGAAGCTAAGATGTATGGCATGGAAGCTAAGATGAATGACAGGAAGCTAAGATGGATGATTTGAAGATAGATTTGAAGACAGATTTGAAGAAAGCCATGGAAGATTTGAAGACAGATTTGACAAAGTTTCTACAAGAAATGCTTACTAATGGTGAAAGGGTAGTAAAGGAAACTCATGATGAGAACAAAATAAATGTTAATCATGATTTCATAGACTCTAATATTGGATTGAAGAACCACCATATTCCAAAAATCGATATGATAAATTTTGATGGCCAGGATCCCACAACATGGATACTACAGATGTAGCAATTTTTCAATCTCCATAATGTGCAGAACACACAAAAGGTACGTATTGCAAATTTATATTTGGAACCAAATCAATTTATATGGTATCAATGGCTTTGCTCTCGTAAACAAATTGTCACTTGGGCAATTTTTACGGAAGAAATGACAACACATTATGAGGATACAAAAGGTAACACCTTTTTTAGCCAATTGATAAGTCTCAAACAAAAGGGTACAATGATGGGTCACATTGAGGACTTCCAAAAATTGAACATAAGGGTAAAAGATATTCCAGAGGAGCATAGGATTGATGTGTTCATAGGGACTTTAAAGGATAATATCCAACACGAGGTT
>APFE031738615.1:48449-75315 GCA_000404065.3 Pinus taeda
TTCATGTTTAAAGAAGATTATAGGTGACAAGCTCCCAGTTCAAACAATATTGCCAGAACTTGACGAGGAAGGAAAAATTATATTGGAACTGGAAGTAGTCACAGAAACAAGAACTCGACAACTATGAAATCGGTCAATTTCGAAGTATCTCATCAAGTGGAAGAACTTATCTGCTGAAGATTCCACATGGGATGATGAGAATTTTATACAGAAGCATCCAAAACTACTCAAGCATTGAGGAAAACACCTTTTTTGAAGGAGAGGGGCATGTTAGGTCCCTATAATACTAGTGATTACCCCATTACTATTGTAGTTGTATCCCTTATTAATATTTTTGTGCCCCTATTGTCCCCATATTGTTATTGTTGTGCCCCATAGAATCTCTCTATTGTTATTTTTGTGCCTTTATATTATTATTGTTAGGTCGACTTGGTTATATTGTAACCCCTTAGAATCCTATATATAGAAAGGAGGTTTTGTCATTTGTATCATCAAAGAATTCTTCATTTATGTAATGTAAAGGAGGTTTCCCCCTCGAAGAGGATGAATCCTAAGGCGTTCATCTATCTTTTCTATCCTTTTGTGAGCTGGTTTCATAACACTCATTGGTTGTTATAGTGTCATATGAAATTTTCCAACCTACCTGGTTCTAAGCAAAAGACATAAAATCTATCAATTGAACATCCCCACATAAGGTGTCAAATTAAAGGATTTTTCCCCAAAATAAGTGAGATCATGTAGGTATAGCTCGTACAGTATATGTTTCTCTGAGAAAGTAGCACTCTGAAAAGTTTCCAATAAATCTTGAAGTTTCCTTATTTTATGTGGCCACTTTTCCTTAAGGGTTGTCAGTTGAAAGAGAAAGATTTCTCTTGCAAGTACAAAGGATAAGATGGTGAAGGGAGTTTTCATCTTAATAAACTATTAATAATCTCATATGTGGATTCCTTCTCTTGCTGTAACAGTTGCACCTCTTCTTGCAATTCCTCTACCTGCAACATTGCATGCTTCCTTTCCCTTTGAATTCTTATAAAATATTGAAACCTTATCTTTTTGGGCCATTCCTTCTTAAGTCATTTGATTATCTCTTCATGTTGTTTCATAAAAATAACTTCATCCTTGGGGAATATTGCTAACTTCTTCCATTTTTCTAATTACCCAATCAAATATGTTGTTCTCAATAACTAGGTTGTTTTTGATGTTGTTACAGCCTTAAACTTTGAAATCTTCTCTTCATCCCCTTTATCCTTGTGTTGCACTATCTCAATTGTTTTTTATTATGTAACAACAACGTCGTCAACTATTTCTTGTGGGGCAACAGTCAAATTAATTTCAATTTGTTATGTTTTAGTTGTTGGTTCTTGAGTAATAGTACCATCATAATTAGGTTCTTGTGGAGTAGCAGAGTGTTTTTCTTCTTCCTAATATGCTTCAACTATTGGTTCTTGGGTAATAGAAACATCATTAGCAGGTTCTTGTGGAGAAATAGGTTGAAATTCTTCATATTTTTCTTCCACTTGAAGCCCCACTAAGACAATAATTGATTCTACAATCCTATCTTCCTTAAGAGCTTGATTATATCCTATACACAATTTTAAAGTTGCTTCAGTGGGAGATGTCATTTTTGGTGCTTCTACTAACACATCTAATCCATTTTTCTTCTTATACTAGAACTATTTATCAACTAGGGAAACTTGTTTCCTTAACTATTCATTTTATTTTTTTAATTATTCAATTTATGGAAAAGAGGGTGCATTTCGGCTCACCTGATAAAGGGGTGTCCTATTTCTCTTTTATAGGTTCTTCTTCTATTTATTCTTCCCCTAGCTTGAATTCGTGTGTAGTAGTAGGGGCTTCAGACATGGAGGCACCTTCCTCCAGGCTCTTCCTGCTTCCTCTTATCCTATTGTTCCTCATACCCCCCTAGTTTAGTTGTAACAATGCATTATTCAAGTGCTAGAGTAGTCTTTTGTGCAACATCCACTCACACCATTCTCTTATGGGTGCTTCCACCAATTGAATTCTCCAATCTTATCTTTTTTACTTTCACCTATTTTGAGGCATCCTTTCTTTCCTCATAAATTCTTGTTGGCTTAGGTGTTGTTGTTGTTTTAGGTACTACTTTTGTTTTAGTAGTTTATTCTTCTAGATTTTCCTCTTCAATAGGACACCCATGATAGCTCTTTTCTGATGATCCACTGCACACATCCACAAGCTACTTTGTTCATGTTCTTTTCCCTTTTTTAAATGTACTAGCAATTTTTTTTATAGATCTCCATCTCTTAAGGTTTTGATGGACATGTCTAAAAACTACATCTGCCCTACTTTTCCTATGGGTTGCAACTATTCTGCTCCTGGGGGGGCATAACAACCCTACTTCTAAAGGGTGTGACTAATTTACTTTTAGGTTTTGTTTCAACACTCTCCTAATGCTCCTTGCTTTCGTCATCCTCTGCACCCACACATGGCCTTTCTATTAGATTAGCCCATGAACTCCCCTACTCCTATAATGAATGAACTATGACCAATTTGATAAGTGCATGATTGGTCACACAAGTTTCTGGGTGTTTTTCCCCTCACAGAGTCTCTGCCATATGTTGTAAATATTTTAAAAAGTAGTAAGGAAGATTTATCAGTTTCCCTGTCCTGAGGTATGCCAGCTATTGAAAATGGTAATTAAATATAATCCCAAAGTTCCCTTCACAAGTGATGAATTTTTGAATGAAGAGGGTTGCATCATCCCAAGGGTGGGGAAGAGATGTTTTATCAAAGCCTCTACACTTAGTCACCACATCCTCTCCTTCCTGCGAAAACATAGTTATAGCTAATGGAATAACCACCTTACTTGAAAACCATCGAGCCCTTGACTATGGCATCCCTACTCTTGCAATAGCATTTTTCTATAACAACAATTTTGAAACCTATAAATTTATAATGTTTTTTAGTTATGGCCTCTGCAAACTCAACAACAATAAATTCTCTAAAACCTTACAACTTCTCAAAATAACTCAACCACCCTACATTTTGAAAATAATCCAAAGCTTCTAAGTATTGTAATAACATATTATTAGAGTATGGCTCATGCCTTACCACTACTACTGCCATGGATACCCAAGATTGTAATTTCTCAGCATTGCTAAGGACCTGTTATAGAGTTTCCTTGGTACACCTAGACACTTACTAAGGAGAGAATGTCAAGACACAATAGTTACTCCCTTTTTGCCAAATTGGGTCTTTTGTACTTACGGGAAGGGACTTCGCACAATCACATCAATTTATAAAAGTGAAAATGAAAATAATGATGGTAAAAATAATAGTGGTTGCCCCAATCTAATCATGCATGATAATAAAGTGAAGTGATTGTTTAGACAGTTAATAATAATTTGGGTGAAATCATAGTGTATGGTTTAATGGTATAATACACTTCTCCCCCCACTTATTGTAACAATTGTCCTCGATGTATGTGCATTAAGATAATAATGCTACTTCTTAAGTCAAAATCCTACAAATAAATGACAAAAGAACAAATATGTCATTAGCTTATTGATATAGTGACATAGGGTTGTAGGCCAAATGATATTGTGAAAATATCCTTGTGGCATATGTGCAAAGGTGAAATTACATTGGTATGATGAGATGAAAGATCCATTTGTGTGACAATAGATCACTCTATCAGCCTTGAGAATACACTGTTAGCCATGAAGATGTCAAAAGTATCGTCAACTAAAGCAACAACAATAGGTCTCAAAAGTGGTATTCAACTTTAGTAGAAATGTCAGTATGAAAATATAGACATATGAAACTATAGAATAAATTGTGACATCTGGTCATATATCCAGTTGTAACAACATGCTATTAAGAAAAGTTGAAATATTATGAACCAAGTTATGATGAGTCTCAGTGTAACAACAAAACTTAAAATAATATATCAATAATTAGGAATAATTATCATGGTGTTGTTATAGAGAAATAAGAAGTGTTAACCTCTAACAAGCTAGCTTTCAGTCATCACAATCATCTAATAGCCCCCCAAAAGGGGTTTTCACCATTGAAAATATTTTTTTATTGTTTTTTATATTTTATATTTTATATTTTTTTATTGCTTTAATTAATAATTAAATAGCTAGAAGAAAAGGAGGAACCTCCTTTGCCCCAACAACTTCAAGTTTTTAACTTTAAATTGAGGCAATGTTCACAAATGAATCCTTATAGGTAGGTTTATGATACAGCTTGAGATGATTTCCATTAATAGGAAAGTAATTATTTGAGAATAATAAATAGTTTCCAATTTTACAGTCACATTGTAAAAAAAGCTTCTACCTCATAAGGACCTAACCACCTGGTACATAGATTTCCCTTGAAATCCTTAAACCTAGATTCATAAAGAAAGGCCTAGTCACCCTTCTAAAACAATGTCTTAATAAACTTTTCATTTCATTTGGCACACTATTTTTGAATGATATATGTTAGTTGCAAAACTGCCAAACACTTTTCATCCAACTTATTTAGTTGCTTCAGCCTTCGTTCTTGAGCTAAAGTTAGATGTAAATCCACTTCCAAGGCATTCCTTAATGTTTCAACCTCAAACTCAATGGGAAATATGGGATTCTTACCAAAAACCATTTCATAAGGGGGAAAAGTTGTAGTATTTCTCCAAGTTGTCAAATAGGCCACAATACTTCGAGAAGTCTCTCCACCCAATCTTGTTTATGTCCTGTAATAGTCTTTGTAAGAATAGCTTCAAGAATTTTGTTAGTACTTTCCACCTACCCATTTTCCTGAGGTTGATAGGGTGAGGTAATCCTATGAAAAAAATCCATATTTCTTGACAAGATCCTATATCACTCTAGATGTAAAATATGCTCCACCATCTATTAATATTTCCCTGGGAACTCCATACCAAGAAAAAATTTCTTCAAACAAAAAGTCTAAAACAACACGATCAATTTCTCTATTAAGTGCTCTAGCCTCTACCCATTTGGTAACATATTTTATGCAAACTATAGTGTAAAACCTATGCAAATATTGGGGATTAATCGGTCCCACAAAGTCTAATGCACATCTCTAAAAGGGTTCCACCACTAGCTGAGGCTATAACAAAATCTCATCTGATTGGGTAGGATGACCCATTCTCTAACAATTGTCATGGCCCTAAACATAAATCTTTGCATCTCGAAATATAGTAGGCCAAAAGTAACCCATATGAAACACCTTATGATGGATCCTCCTATCTACAAAATTCCCCCCACAAGGTCCATCATGACAAGCCTTGAGGACATCATGGATCTCATCCTCCCTCACACATATTCCAATCTACTAATCAAAACTAGTGTGAAAAGGGTTTCCATTCATCCAAAATATTTTTCACTCTCCTATATAATCTTTATTTTTTCTCTAGGAGAAATATGATGATGCAACTTTCCTACAACAAGTCAATTAGCAATGTCTACATACCAGGGTGAATAAGTGGATACTAAAAAAAGATACTCATCTAGAAAATAATCTTCAACAGGCAGATCATCAGTAACATTAGTTAATCTAGAAATAAAATATGCAATAACATTATCTTTCCTAGGTTTATCTATAATAGTAATATCAAATTCTTGGAGTAACAACAACCACCTAGTAACCTTAGCATTTATAATAGGTTTGTTCATTCAAATTTTGATATTAGAATAGATGCATGCACAAATGTTTGATAACCAATTATGTAGTACCTAAACTTGTTAGTAACATGAATAATAGTAAGAAATTCCTTCTCTCAGTATAATTTACCTCTGCAAGAGCCAAATTCTTATTGATATAGTAGATGGCATATGGCTTCTTTCCATCTTGTTGACCAATCAAAGCTCCAATGATTGTATCAGAAGCATTAATAGAGATGTGGAATGGGAAATTCCAATCTGGTCCTCTCAAAATAGGAGTTGTTGTTACACATTTTTTTAACTCTCTAAATCCAATGTTATGCTTATCATTCCATTCAAACTCCTTATATTTTTTTAATAGAGAAACTAATGATAATTAATATTTTCAAAATTCTCTATAAATTGATATAATAACCCTCTTTTCCTAAAAATATATGTACCTCTTTTTGTGTTTTAGGAGTAGGAACTTTTAAAATTACCTTCACCTTCAATGGATCCACTTGAATACCTATAGTAGAAAGATAATGTCATAGAACAACACCCTCATCCACCATTATATGGCATTTTTTAGTATTGAGACAAAGGTGGGTTTGAATGCAATGCTTAAGTACTTTTTCAAGGTTGTTCAGGGCTTCATCAAATCCACTCCCATAGGGTGTAAAATCATCCATAAAAATTTCTAAGTAGTCATTAACCATATCAGCAAAACTTCCCAATAGTACACGTCGAAAGGTTGTAGGTGCATTGCATAGTCTAAGAGGTAGGACCCTATAAGCAAAAGTATCCCAGTGGAAAGTAAATCTAGTTTTAGCTTGACCTTCAAGGGCAATATGGACTTGATTATAACCACTAAATCCATCTAGAAAAGAAAATAATTTCATCCTAAAAAAGTGCCTAGGAATTTATCAATGAAAGGTAATAAGAAATGGTCCTTTTAAGTGGCCTTATTTAGCTCCCTGTAATCCATGAAATTATCCACTTCCCATTTTTCTTAGGAGAAATAACTATCAGAGATACCCACTGACTGTAAAAAATTGGGTAGATGAAATTTTAATCCAAAAGTTTCTGGATTTCTTCCTTTATGATGCCTTTTAAAGTCAAATTCATTCTACATTGAGGTTGCCTGACAGGCCATGATCCTTACTTCAAATAAATATGATGAGTACATAAAGTAGAATGGATACTCTTCATGTCTTTAAAATCCCATGCAAAAGCGTCCTTATTCTTTTTGAGTAACAACACGAGTTTTCCTCTATTCTCAGTAGATAAATTAGGATTAATGTTAAGGGTTTTTCAAGCTCATTTTATAAAGTTATACTTTTAGGACTAGAGGTGGTAGGTATATCATGTGTAACATACTCATAAGAAAATCCTTCCTCACCATATTTTTTTATTGTGACATTAATCAACTGCGATGTATAAGTGTAACAATAGAAGGGTCACTAATAAAATTATTGATAAAATTATCTTCACTTTCATTTTTAAGTTGTAAAGATTTACTTATAGTGAGTATTGGATGATCATAAGTTTCTTCCAACCCATGCTCCGATTATGGGGCGTTTTCAAGTCCAAAACGCAGCTTGGAAGGAGGATAAAGGAAAATATTCTTAGTATTATGTCCATTTGAGATACTCATACACCCAAATTTGCATCTTATGTAAGCATCAATAGTAGCTAATTGTGGCATTCCTAAAATCAAAGCATGTCCACCTAAGCATTTTTTGGGTTGAAGTGTTGAAGGAAATGTAACTAGGTTCGGTCTTCATAAATGTACTTTTGATATTTGTACTTATTCAATAAAAATAAATATTATCTTTATAATGTATGTCAATGAGTTTCTTGCCCATTGAAATAGGTTTACCACTAGTTAAAGTGCTATAAGTGAGTCAAATAGTAAAAAGAAGAAGGTTAAAGACCTTAAGGGAATGTTACGCCATGTATTAGGGTCAAGAGAATACCTCCAAGAAAATTCAAGTCCCCTCTGATGAAAATGCACCATCAAAGAAGATCCTTCAAGCATGTTACACCACCAAAGAAGTTATCCGAAGCAAGCACAACAAGTCGGCCTGCAAACTGTCCTCAAGTCAACCTTCTAGTTAGCCTAAAAGGAAGGAAAATCCTATATATAGAGAGGTTATGCAATCAACAAAAATGTACTCACTCACCTCTGAAATCATCATAGAAAAGAGGATAAGAAAATGATGAAGAAGATGTCTTCTAGGGCAGCGAAGGAAGAGAGAAAGAAGTCGAGGTGGAAGGGACTATTCTAGCTAGGGTTAACATAGGGTCTACCTGCGGTCATAACAATAAAAACCCACAGTGACATATCTCTCTATTTTGGGCTAGTAAACAAGGCCTATAAGGCCTACCAATCAAGCAAAGAGGAAGGGCACTCAAGCGAAGAAGGAAAGGGACCACAACAACAAGTAAACCACCACACGTGTGAGAATTTAGGGCTGTAGGATAGTCACATAAAGTTTGCACCTACACCTTGAAGAAGGAGCTCTTTTGGTCAAGAATAAGGAAGGGATCATCACAAGAAAGGGGGCTCTTCAAAAGATGTCTATTATAGAGTAAGTGCAACAAGGTCTATTAACATTTGAAAGAAGAACAAAGTGATAGAAGAATTAAGACAAAGTGTTGAAAGGAGAAGGACAAAGTGCTTGGAGGATCTTCTTATCAAGGGTCTAGGGTTTGGTATTGATCAATAGAAGCATCAATAAGAGAAATTCATGAAAGGGGTTTCCTCTCAAGAGATGGGAGGTTTTGGCCCTAGCAGAGAGCCAACATCTTGTGTTCTTGTTCTTATGCTTTTGGTAGTAGTTTGATGAAGTACACACACACGAATTAATAAGAAGAAGAAGCAGATTAAGCTAACAAAAAAAGGTAAAAAGACTCCAAAAATTGTTATCAAGTAATGAAGAATCTCACTACACATATTTTCCCTTAGGTTCTTCAACATTGTATCAGAGCTAAGGTGATACATCAAGGAAAGGGAAACTCAAGAGAACTCATCAAGGAAACACATTTACAAGGTTGAAGCATCAAGCCTAGAAGTCTCAATAAATCCAAGGAAAAGTAGGTCTATAATCCATCATTCATCAAGGAAGTCTACACAGAAAGAAGAAAATACTTACTCAAGGGCACCTACAAACAAGAGTAGATTGAAGTAGGACCCACATCAAGCTACAAGTCATCAAGAAAATTTCATCATCAAGCAAGTCCACTTGAAGGAAACTTGAAGAACATCAAGATCTTAGGAATGCAAGCCATCAAGTCTTCAAGGAGAAAGAAAATCCACTACATCTCAAAATATATCAAGTAAGTACATGTCCCCTTTTGAATATACATCAATGTCTTTTTGCAAGGAAAGCAATAAATTGCAAGGTACCAGTAACTTTCTTGCATGGAAGAAGAGGACTGATCTACTTATCAAGGAAAATGAGCTCCTAGAACATGTCAAAGGGAATATCACTAGCCATACTAAGGCAAAAAATCAAGCCTTAGCTAAGTAAAATAAGGATGAGACAAGAGCTCAAAGGATTCTAATCGAATCAATAAAAGACTCTCTCATTCCCTATGTCACCAAATTTTAGACATCAAAATAAATCTATGATAAGCTAGTAGAGCTATTCTTGGTATCCATAACTGGAGAACTAATGTATCTAAGGAATCAATTATAAAATATGAATATAAAAAAGGAAGGAATAACTCCCTACTTCATGAATATATCTAAAATGAGAGATCAACTTCAAGAGCTTGGGGAAGTCATGTCTGACATAGAAATGATAACTGTAGTACTCAATTCTCTACCTAAGGATTGGGGCAACTTCACATCAAGCATATATGCCAAGAAGGAAGCAACCACACTGAATGAAATGTGGTCTCTATGCAAGATAGAGGAAACCAAACTTAAAGAAAAGGAAGCTATTGGATTAAAGGAACAATCATTTGCTACTGTGGCCAAGAGAAAGGGAAAATTTGGAAAATTTGGTCCACGAAGAACAAACAAAAAACAAAAAAGACATGTCCAAAATCCAATGTTTTGGATTCCAAGAACATGGACACTACAAAAGGAATTTATTGCCCTAAGGGGGCCAGACCCAGGTTCAGAGTTATTCGTGCCAACCAAAAAAACCCTAAATGCTAGCCCTTTCAGCAACAACTTGCATAACGCAGGTTGTAGTCTCACTCGAAGCAGTATTGGGGATGCTAGAACCACATTTCAGCATCAAGAGATAGTGTGATAAGCGATTTCAAGCTCTGGTAGCTAAGATATTCCTTCACGCAGATCAGTATACTTCTAGGGCTCATTATTGTAACTTGGGTAAAAAAACCTCTAGACCTTTGCAAAGGTATGTGGTCAGTGTTTATAGATCCTAAGGAGGTTGTCTATCTACTTTTGAACGCTAATCAACAGCCCCAGTTCTGCCTTCATGTAGATCTATCCAATTCGTCAGAAATAATACCAGAATTAACCCTTAACTTCGCGAACACAAATAATTACTCAATATATGTGTAAATATGATAGATTCACTAGATTCACACAACGTTTATACATTTTTCCATATAAAACATATTATAAAGCGACATATCATACATAAACAGAATAGACAATAATACTTAGATGCAAAATTTTTCTTGAGAATCATTCTTTATTATGCTTCCACATTTAGATTAGAGATTCCTTTACCCTGCACACTCAGTGGCAGGGTTCCACGCACTAAACTACAGACTTCCCAAGGCCTCCTGCACACTCAGTTGTATAATCCTTCCCCTTTCGCCTAAGTACAGGAAGAGGAGGCCTCCTTCCTTAGAACTTGACCAAAATAATCTCTATCTTCTTCCAAGTTATCAAATACTACCTCTAGACTCGCTATGACTCAACTATATATAAACTTTTTCAATACAATACCATGATCCATGGACCGTGGGTGAGTCTCAAAATTGACCTATTTACTTACCCAAACAAGGGGCTAAAACCCCTTTGACTCCTATCTACCTATGCTCTCCGCATCCACATTTCACGGATACTTTACATCTTTTACAAAAAGTTATACAAAATTTGGGTTAACTAACCCCAAAATCGACCCTACGAACTCTATCCCAACAGGCCCCCAACATAAATATCATGACTTTCCCTTGTGTCACTCAATTGGTGCCTTGATATTGGTCTCAAAACCATCCTATTTACTTACCCAAACAAGGGGCTAACACTCCTTTGACTCATATCTACCTACGTGCTCGACATCCACATTTCGTGGAGACTTTACATCTTTTACAAAAAGTTATACAAAACTTGGGTTAACTAACCCAAAAACTGACCCTAGGGACTCTATCCCAACAAGCCCCCAACAAAGATATCGTGACTCGCCCTCGCATCACTTAGCTAGCGCCTCTATGTTGCTGCAAAGACCACCTAGCTCGACTTGTAATGCTATAACTTTGGCCCCGCTCTGCACCATGGCGTGTTCCACCTCTTCCACCAACTTCTCTATTGTTGGGTCTTCTTTTGCTAGGTGCATCTTCCTCTATGTCTACTGTAGCACTTTAAGATTTTCCTAAAGCGACAAAGTAAGTTGGGAGGATTCCTCTACTCATGACTATAATCTGGCCTTTAGAAGGGCCTCTTTTCTTTGTACTTCTTTTGTATGTGCTTGCAGGTTCTTGCTTTCCTGTAACTTCGCAAGGCGTTGCTTTGTGCCAAAGTGTGCGCAGTTGCTCGAACTTCATCATATTTGCATTGAGTCTCCTTGACATCTGTGTTCAGCCTCTACAAGTTTGGGTCTTCCTGCAAGTTTTTCCAAAACTCCATTGCCTGGTCAAACATCATTAAACAGTCTGTAACTATGACATCCAATGTGTTCATATTCTCCTTGATTGTTGCCCCATGTTGCTCCTGAACCTCTGGTAGAGTAGTGGGATGCAACTTCAGCTACATCTCTCATATCTTCATTTGAAAATGAAAAGTTTTTTAACCCTATCGATCCAATCCTTTGATGTGCATACAGCATCATCCAATTTTCTTACTTTTCCTGAAGCTGCGAAATCATCTAGGATGTTCAATTCCAAAACTGATTTATAGGCTTGCTTTATTGTTGTCTCCAGGCTCTGAATTCATGTTTGAAACTCCTCCTTTTCCTTTAGTTCTTTATCTTTCTCCATGAACATCTATTCATTATTTACTTTGAACTCACTTATGACTATGAGGGCGTGCTACTCCCTGATCCTTAGTTCATCTAGAACCCCTTGATGCAATGCATGGTGGGTCTGAAGTGGCAACATGGCCACGTTGACTCCCATGTCCTTCATGGTACCTAGCACAACATGGTCCTCCTCTAAAACCATGTGAACAGACCCTTATGGTAAAGATATCACTCTAAGGTCCAGAATCTATTCCAATTCTACTATTATTTCGCTTCCTTGCGCCAAGCTCACTTGCACCCCACTCGCTTTCCTAATGCTCACTTAAATCCTACCACTCTGGATCTCCATCTTGCATAGATCCTTTTAGACACTCCCTAGCATCTTCATATACTACTTCTCGAACTACTGCAACAAATTTGTTATGGTATCGTGGACCTTATTACCGATCTCATCAAGATCCCCTTCTATAAGGACCATTAGGTTGATGTGTGTCTGCTTATCTGACTTATGCTTTTTCCATTACAAGAAGTCTGCTCCTTTCCACACCTCTTTAAGGTGAAGGGAGTTCTCTATTCCTCTCCACTGCCTCCTTCCTAAACTAAGAGCTCTTGTTCATCTGTGTGTTGTGAAGCTGATCCATTGACTTCTTCTGTGTTTGGGTGTTCTTTCTCAGCTTGTTCTTTTGCAGTGTGCTCTTTCTCAATGCATTCCTTTAAAGCATGTTCCTTTTCCACAACTACCTTGTCAGTGGCTTCTTTCTTCTTTTTCTTAGCTAGAGGTTGTGTGGCCTTTTGAGATGCCTCCTTACGCTTCTACATAGGGGTTGACTTTGCAACAAAGCTCTCTACACCTTTTCTTGTACCTACACCAAGCTCCGTAGGTTCATGCCACTCTGTTGGCCAACTCCCCATGATCTCTTGCACATCTGTCTCAGATACTAGATATGATAGCTTGTGCCATATGTTCTTTGGGTCCTTGCACATCTTGATTGAAACATTATGGAAATTGACCTTGAACTCCGCATAGGTTGTCAATTGCTTGAACAAGGTTGGGGACATGGCCTTTGACTGATAACCATTTGAAGGTCCATCTCCATCAGAATCCAGAAAATTTTCAACTCCTTGACCATTCGAGATCCTTTGTTTCCCACATTGAAGCGAATCTTGTTGCCTTAGGTAAATCTTCCGGCTGCGGGGGAAACTGACTGTCCTTTGACAGTATCCAAGCTACTAAAACAATAGACAGTAACAACCACACATAGTGGAAGGGCTTGCTATTTTCTTGAGCTTCATGACAGTTTGCAAGAAACTCCTTACACAGATACTTCACCCATTTGTATTGAACTCCCTTCGCGCACTGGGTAGCTAATGATACTACTAGCACCGAAACTTCGTCCGCGTGACACTTCCTCATGATTTTTCTTGCAAGAATCTGGGAGGCGAATTGTAATGCTTGGTCCTAAATAGAGTGGATAGAATATCTGTGTGACTTCTTAACAAACCCATATTGTACCTTCATCTTGTCTGCTAACTCTTTCTCTCCACTTTTCCCTCCAAACTCCTTGGCAGAGTCTGCCCCTTTATAGGGCAGCTTTGTGATCCGATGAATTAACATGTCTATAATCAAGATGGGCTCCCCAAGCCAAAGGCACCCATCTTGCACCAGCGTGAGGAGATGGCACAGACACACCATGTTGATATTCTATCTATGAAAATGCAATACATAGAGCATGTGTAGTAACCCCGCCTTCTCAATACCTCTAACCCACTTCATGGGTTCCAGATGTGTAACCCAAGTCTCTTCATAGTATATCTTCATCATATATTTTCTAGTCACCAAATGTGGGAATCGCTCATGGTCCACGTTTTCCCAATCCTCCATCTTTAGCACTGGAATGTGCACTAATGTTGTGCCTTCAAATTCCACCTTTTCAGATAATGGGGATGTTGAAACTGTGAATTTCTTGGAATATGGGTCTTTGGTAACTTTGGTTTTTCCCTTTTGTAGAGGGATATAAGCAGGGAGCCATGTGATAGGCTCAACCTCCTCCGCATCCAACTCCTCTACATCTTGGTATTCTACTTCCTCTAAATCAACCACTTTCTGCGACTGTTTATGTTTCTTCTCCTTCTGTCGTACCTCTTGGTTATTCCTCGATGAATGTATCTTCAGCATTGAATTCTTCTATTTTTCTTTGGTAGTAGATTGCTTCAAACTAGGCAACCTTGATGTGGTAGTCATAGTGGTTGTCGCTTCCACACATGAGATCTCAGGGGTCACCACATCAGAGATGGTAGCTTCGAAACTCACAGCTTCTACAGGGTTTGTGGAAGTCATTTGCTGAAGAATGACCTTCTAGTTCAGCTCAGGTAAGGCTACAAATGCTGGTCTTGACATGAAATCCTGCCATAGTTAATGAATCATAAGCTTTGAATAGAAAAGCACCTAGATAACTCTCAGAATGCAAAGTGTTCTTCGGTGGACCAACATGCACAATTTATAGGAGGTTTTGAATTCAAATTTATCCATTCCCCTATATTTATGATCATCAATGCATCTTTGGTGGCCAATCTCCAAATATTTTCACAATAAATGGTGCCTACCTGCTCCTCTTAACTGATTTTTTGCCATCAAATCATGAATAGTAACTCCAATAGCTACTTTTGGGTCCATCTTCATGGCACCATCCTCCATGGCATAGCTCATCCAGCACAGCTTCACCTGTCGCACTCCTGTCGTCTGTAACACAACCTTCCTACCATGTTCTTCACTTAGCTGGGCAGTGTAGTTTATAGTCCCACAATCCCTTGCGTTCGCCTGGATTACTAAGACTGTCCTGCTTCCATATAGTCAATGTGGAGGAGTAGGATCCCCTGTGTATAGTTTCAACCTACTTCCATTCACTTTTCCATGGAAAGGTTCCCCATTTAGCTTCACGAGTTGAACTACACCACGCTCTATGATCTCCTTAATAACATATGGCCCCAACCAATGCATTTGAAATTTTCCTGGAAATTTCGTGAACTTGCTGTCATACAACAACACTAAATCATCTACCTTGAATATGTGAAACTTAATATGTCGATCATGCCATGCCTTCTCGTGTTCTTTTTTCACTTCTTGGTGAAATTCTGCAAGGAAGCGACCTTCTAACTCCATGATCTGCACAAGTCGTTATTCCAAGGTCTCGTGATCCACCATTTCTATCAATGTTGCAATTCGTAAACTTGGGCCAATATATTCCATAGGAAAAACTACTTCAATCCCATAGACCAATCTGAACAGTGTTTCGCTTATCAACTTCTTTCAAGTCATCCTATAAGCCCATAAGGAAACAGGTACATGCATGTCCCAGTCATTCGTCCGTGCGTTGTAGACCTTTTTCAATGCATGCTCCAAAATCTTGTTAAAATATTCCACCATTCCATTCACCTATGGGTGATAGGGTGTGCTCTTCTGATGATACACCTGGAATTCTTCCGAGATCGCGCTGATCATATCATTCAAGAAATGTGTACCCCTATCACTCATCAATATCTTAGGGCATCCAAACCTTGTTAAGACATATTCAAGCAAAAACTTTGCAGCAGTGGTTGTTGTGCAATCCTTCATTAGATGCGCTTCCACCCATCTGGTTAAATACTCTATTGCAGTAATAACATATTGCGCACTTGTCTTCTTTCCTGGTGGTTGTATTGGACTTGTAAAATCAATGGCCCATTTTTCAAATACCTACAACAAGACTTGAGGATGTAAAGGCAATTCATCCCTTCACAAAGGCTTCCTTGTCCTTTGGAAAGAATCGCACGCCTTGCAATATGCCTTAGCATCCTTGTGTAATGTTGGCCACCATAACCTAGCGCGCAAAATTTTCTGTGCGGTCACTTTCCCTACATAGTGACCTCCTATGACTCCTCCATGGGCTTCAGCTAGGATACTATCACACTCAAACTCCGAAACATATATTTGAAGTATCTCACTCATTCCTATTTTATACAAATGATCCGCAATCACTGAAAAAATCGCAACGCGAACCACTAATTCCTTCTTCTGTTGAGTGGAATAACCTTTCAAAGCTGTTCGCGTTGTTAAAAATTGAATGATATTAGCAAAATGATCATCCACAATGCGTACCGAAAGAGCTATGTATCCGATAGTCCTTCCTCCAAACTACTTGGTTCTTCACCTATTTCAATCCGTGATAGATCGTCTAGACTTGCATTCAGTCTTCCAAGCTTCACAATCACTTCAAAATCATACTCCTAGAACAGTAGTAACCATCTGCATATCTTCCCCCCCCAACATAGGCTTATTGATCAGGTACTTCAGTGCGAAGTGATCTGTATACATTTTAAAGTGTCCACCCAACAAATAATTCCTAAACTTCTGCAGTGCATAGATGATTGCGAGCCCTTCACACTCTATAGTGGAGTAATTCTTCTCGGATTTGGATAATTTTCTACTCACAAAAGCTATTAGATGATCAATATCTCCCTCACTTAGCTGTGTTAATACTTCTCCTAGCACAATGCAAGAGGCATCTGCATGCACATGGAACTCCTTCTTCCAATTGCAAAATACCGAAATAGGTGTTGTTACCATCTTCTCCTTCAAGACATTGAAACTACGCTGACAATCCTCATCCCAGCAAAACATCGCATCTTTCTCCAACAATTTCTCCATTGACGCGGTTACCTGAGCATATGCTTTGATAAACTTTCTGTAATACCCAATGTTGTACGTAATTGTTTCAAATTTCTCAGAGCTTCCAAATTCACAATTACGGTGATCTTCGTAGATTCCACCATCAATCCTTGCTTACATACAACATGGCTGAGCAAAATCCCAAAGGGTACACAAATTATGTATTTCTTCAAGTTCAGTGTGATCTGATACCTTCGACATGTATCCAGCATGAGGTGCAGACTCGCAACATGGTGCTTCACCAACCCAAACACAGACCAATCATTAAAATATACCTCCAAGAATTTATGAATGAACTCCTTGAATGCTGTGATCACTACCCAGGAAAAGATTACAGGCACGTTATTCAATCCAAATTGCATAACTGTATATTGGAAGAAACCCATTCAGTCATGAAGGTTGTTTTTCTTCGATCTTCTGGCACGATCTTGATTTGATGATATCCCAAAAATCCATCAGTGAACGAATACACTTCTATCTGCCAACATTCTCTAATACTTTGTCAGTAAATGGTGTTGGAAACGGATCATGTATGGATGCATCATTTAATTTTCTTAGATCTATACATATGTGGATTTCTCCTTTTTGTTTCTTTTCTTAGACCACCATTGGGCTTACCCAATCTGATTCTTCCATAGGCTCAATAATACCGGCCCCCAGCATCTTATCCAGTTCCTGACACACCTTCTCTTTATATTTTGGATTCAACAGATAAGGTCGCTGCTTAACAGGCTTTGCATCTGAATTCAATGTGATCTTCATAATGCCTAAATCTTTGATGATCCTTTCAAATCTAAAAAAATCCGTTGGGAACAAATCCTGGTACTCCCACAACACCTCATATACCTTATCAACCTTATGTTCATCGCAATAGTCTCATATCTTCACGAACTTAGGTTCTTCTTCATAGCCAATGTTTTACTTGTCGAGTTTTCATAGGCTTTGATATATCTAGGTTCACCACCTTCGGTCCTTTGACTTCGCGTTGTCCTTCTATTTATGGAATGGTAATATTTTGTGGATCTTCTTCTTTAGTAGTCATGTTATAACATTCCAACACATGGTGCAACTATGTACTCCAATCTGGCAAAGCCCATTCTACCGGTTCCTTCAGCTTTATAAATATAGCTACTTTGATCTCCTGGAGCGCTTCATCAATGCTCTCAAACCCATCCTTGAAGCTGGAATTTAATAGAAAACTCTCCCTTAGAATTTCCCATTCATTCGTTCCATGGCGAAGCTCCGTCTCCAAATACTAGTTCATTGGGATTGTATCTCTTGTATGACATAAAATATGCACCCATTTAGTTGTGGTTCTATTCCCTAGGCCTTAGTCCATCATGCCAAATGGTTAAGCAGGTCATCCTTCCCATTTTATTTTTCTATCATTCTAGTATTAGCATACTCAAATCTTAACTTCATCATTCTCCTGTATTCTTTCCATCTAGAAAAGTTTTCCTTCTGCGTACTCCACCAACGGGTAGGCATAGCGCACACCACTGATTCTAGTGCTTAGAATCAATTCTCTTCTCATACTTCCCTTTCAAATTCATCCAAAAATAGTTCCACGTCAATCAAACCATCATAATGTGGAAGGTTTCTTACCCCAGTCAAGACACACCTCAACGATTTTGTCATCATATTGCAACAGAGCGTAGATACTTCGTATAGTTGATTCTGCAAGTGTTCAAGATCTTCATCTGAGTTTGAGGTGTAGAAGTTATCCCTTTCCCACTCAATTCATCCATCTGCTATAGGATTGATCCAATCGTCATCTCGCACTGTTATCTTATATATCTGATCAAGATCATCATCACTTTCTGCATAGTCCTGAATAGGTTCAGTATAATGTGCTCCTTCTGCAGGTTCTAGTGGCACTACAACGCTGAGTGACCTCCTTTCAAATGTCATATTCTACTTCTTCAAGTTTATTACCCCATTCATATCAATAGCCTAGTCAATCCTTAGTAGCACAAGGTATGGGTTACTATCATCCAATATTTCAATGACCTCAAAGTTAGACAATGCGCTTGCTCCCTCAATGTCCATAGTTACACCATATAAGTTCCCCATTGAAATAATATTCTTTTTATTTTCCATGCACAGCTGAATAGGATACCACTATAGTGTCGGTCTCCCCATCCTTTCCCATGTCTACTTAGGCAGGACATTCACATTAGACCTAAAATCTAAGATGACCTGGTCCATTTCGTATTCTCCTATCTGCGTAGTTAGCCTCATCTCACACCCTGTTTACATTTTATGCTTACCCAATATTTCTTACTATGTGTTGTTCAGTAGGAGTCTTTTCGTTATTAGCACACTTGTCTATTAACTCTTGCAATCCTTCTACTACTTTCTAGTCACCCAGTAACTTCATACAAGTCTTCAGGAAATTAGCTAGTGTTGAAGGATCTACTTCTTGCGTCGCATTAGTCTCTAGCATTTTCTCATGACTCCCGGAGGTGGAGGCCTCAGTGAAGTTATTCTTTGCTTCCATGAAGGTCTCCTTAGTGTGATTAAGTTCAAAATATACTTCCTTCTCAATAACCTTATGCACGCATTCGTCTTCCTTAGGTTGCTTACCTTTATTTACACTATTTGTCATACCACTTTTAACACGATATTTATGCTCTGATCTTCTTCGCAGGGCTTAGCCCTCATCATCTGAATGTTCTGTGTAGGTTTCTTGAGCTATGCCTTATTTTCTTACATCTTTTCCATAAGGACTAGACATTCCTCTATGACATGGTCAAAATCTGGACAATATTGACATGAGGGATGTGTGGGGTTTGTACAATCTCGTGAAAAGTGCCCTGCTTCACCATAGTTATAGCAGATTACTTGCCCATGCCCTCCACCTGGTCTAGTGCCTTTTCCTTGTCCTCAGCCTTGGAATCCTCCATGCATTGCTCCCGCGCCTTGATCCTGAGGCCAGTTCTCTCCCTGCATCCTATAGGTATGGGTTTTATCCATCATCAGCTCATAACTCCTACAATGGCATTCATCATGTCCTACAAACTTACAAAAATTGCAAAACAACTATTGAGGGGGTTGTACATATTTTTGCAATAAATGGAAGCTATCAATAGCATGTTGTCTTGTAACCTAATAGATAGCACACCATAACGCAGCTCCCACGCTCATCCCAACATTATTCTTTGGTTTCATGGGTACAAGTCCTCCCCCTATAATATAGTTCTTATAGACTGGGGCAATGGTCCTTATCATGTCCTTGGTTCTTACACTTTAGACACCAAACCTTAGTGCACACCTTCGGCTGAGCTTCCTTTACTTTCTTCAAGCTCTGTAACTCCAAGTGCAGGTTTTCTTGCTGTAAATGAATGTATTTCACTCCCAAGTTTGTATCATATATAGGTAATGCATCTAGCTTCATCACGATCTCCAAGGCTTCTGCTTGTGTCACTATCTTCTGCTATGACAAAGGTATTCTTATGTGGGAAGAGCGATGCTATAAACCAATATCGATGTTCGGAATATGACACTATCATATTAGCCTTCCTGATCAAACACTTCAACCTTTGATGAAAGTCCCAAGGTGTCTCATCTATCTTTTGTCGTATTTCCTTAAATTCAATTATTGACTGCGCCTCTAACTTAGGCTTACTAAAATCCTTGTTCAAAGTTAGCTGGGTATCCACCAATGTCGTGTTGGGGCTATCAGTACAATACTTGATATACCATTTTAATTTTCGATCTTGTAAGGCTATAACCAACTGCACTTTCTCAATATTATCATCTATGATCTGTTGTGTTGGCCAAATAGATCCTATAACAAACCAAAAATGTTCTAGATCTTCACTCCCTGTTCCTTTAAAAATTGGCATCTTCATCACATTTTCTATGCTGAATGGTGGAAATGGAGGTGGAGGGGGTGAAGGCATAGGAGTATGAAGCGAAGGTGGAGGTGGAGGTGGAGTGGATTGATGAGGTATCCTCAAAATCACCTGCGTAATTAATTGAACTGCACTTCACGGCGTAGTCAACAATGTCCCTTCATCATCGCTTGAAGGGGGTTCAATGAGTGGACTATATTCTAGGCTGGGTCCTCTGATTCTTTTAAAGAATCTCCCGCTTCACATATCCCCAAACATTAATGTAATTGAATAGCCCTCTTTCCATGTAACAACATTTTAATCCAAGTCTTCAATGATTTCAAATACTTACCTCGCGGTCCTTTAAAGATCCTTCATTCTTCTTTGCTATAGCTAATATTTCTATCAATTGTAAAATAAGTCACAAAACTTCCCAAGGTGCGACTAATCTAGTGATCCACAACCCGCACGATATTTCTTTCTGATGCTTCCAAACATCGCACCAGTTCAAGATTCCACACTATAGGGCCTTCAAGCCTCCATGTCCCTTGACTATCAGCCAATTTAGACAACCACTTGTATAGTTATTCAAGGAATAAACAGAAGAACGCATCAGTCTCATTTGTGTACAAAAATCTCTGCAACCACTACTCCTTTGATAATTTAGGGCTCCTGTTCTCCTGAGCTGCGAATGCGTGGGATTTTTGGTCAATCCACTTATCAATCTCTTTCTTAATAGGAAACCATTTATAACACATCTCTCAGATAGATCCCAGTCCTGACAATGTAACCATTTGTTGGCTTAAGGGGGCCTGACCCAGGTTCAGAGTTGTTTGCAGCAACTAACAAAACCCTAACTACTGGCCCATTTGGAAACAACTTGAATTCTCACCCGAGGCAGTATTGGGGGATGTTAGAACAAAGTTTCTACATCTAGATACAATGTGATAAGCGGTTTCAAGCTCTTGTATCTTAGATCTTCCTTCGCACAGATCGATATCCTTGTAGGGATCCTTATTGCAACTAAGGTAAAACAACCTCTAGACCTTTGCGAAGGTCTACGATCAGTCTTTATAGACCCTAAGGAAGTCTATCTACTTTCGTGGGCTAATTAATAACCCTAGATCTACCTTCAGCATATCTATCCAATTCGTCAGAAATCATAACAGAATTAACCCTTAAATTCGCGAGCACAGATAATTACTTAAGATATGCATAAATATGATAGATTCACTAGATTCGTGCAACATTTATACATTTCTCCATAGAAAACATATTATAAAGCAAGAGATCATAACATAAAAAAAATAGACAATAATACTTAGATGCAAAATATTTCCTTAGAATAAGTATTTATTAAGCTTCAACGTTTATATCATAGAATGATTTACCCTGCGCATCAGCTGCAGGGGTCCGCACACTCAGCTGTAGACTTCCCAAGGCCTCCTACACACTTAGGTGCAGGATCCTTCCCCTTTTTCCTAAGTACAAGAAGCAAATCCTTTATGCCTTAGCACTATCCCAAAACAATCTCTATCTTCTTCCATGTTATCAACTACTACCTCTCGACTCGTTATGACTCAACTATATATAGATTTCTTTCAATACAAAACCATGGTTAGTGGCCCATGTGTGACTCTCAAAATGACCTATGTACTTACCCAAAAAAGGGGTTAAAACTCAATTGACTCTTATCTATTATCACCCAGTAATTTCCCAAGGTTAAGGAAAGAGATCACCAAGGTAACCACAAACTAACTTTTAGGCTTAGGCTCTAGCCAACCTAAGTCCAGATAGGGTTCTCTCTATATGATTTAGCTTTGTTTGATGGGATATTAGGCTAGTTATGAAAATTCAGGGGGGTTTTGATTTGTGTTGAAGATTAGTTGGTGGAATTCTTGAAGAAGATGGATAGAGCTAGGTATTCAAGCCACTGGGCTATGGAGTCAACAAATGGATAGCATAATTGGACGAGATCACTAAAGGAAATGTTCAAAAGGTAGGCTAGCAAATAAAAATGAAAATCTTTAGGCCTAATGGCTGAAGTGATTCTAACCAGGGTGAAAGGGCACTTAAGACTCCTTAGACCGGGATCGGAATAAAGAAAAGAGGGTGATCATGAACAAAGGGAAATTAAGAATCTTTCGGTATAGACAAGAGGAGAAACTATGGAAGCTAAGGAGCAGTTAAGAATTCCCTAGCTAAGATAGTTTAGGAGAAACAGAGTGCATTCAAGCAATTTCTGAAATATCATTACTTGCTATACATTTAGATTTTAGAGAAATAAATAAGATTGTGGAAAAAACATTAGGAAAAACAACATTGAACATGAGAGAATACTTATTTGTATTTCGCTTTACGCAAGAATCCTGTATAATATCTGATCTTTATTCCTTGTGTTGGAAATAATACTGAGGGGGGGGGGGTGAATTAGTATTATTAAATCAGTAAAACTTTTTCATTTCCATACTTAGATACATATACGCTACTTCAGTTAAGCAAACTCGCGTGTATACGCGACTATGTCTAAAGAAACTAGCATATATCCAGATTATTTATAAGTCAGATAATCCATTACATGTTGATCTTTATATAATGCATCAGAACTTCATTGACCATATGAACAGTAAACAGAAGCAATAAACAGAACAGATCATCACACACAAGAAGCACGCATGAACACCATGATATAAGGTGGAAACCCAATGCGGGTGAAAACCACCTGCTGCAATTTGTTTCTATCTTCCTTTAATAAGAAACTTCTTTTACAATGTACTGGTGCAGTCCTTTACCAGTACGCAGGCTGCAACCTGTGGAGAGCTACAACCCTCTCTCGTTCTCCAGCTTCTCCTGGAAGGGAGATACAACCCCCTCTTTAGCTCTTGTACTAGCCAAGATACTAGTACGTAGGTGCTAGCCTACAGAAGGCTACAACCTTCTCTTCCTTCCTCCAGGTATCACGTTTCATCAATTTTCAGACTGGATACACTGAAGCACACACTACAATCTGAAGGCCGCGTTTCATCACATTTTCATACTGTACCCATCAATATCATTGAAGCTCACAAACACTTAGCAACATCAATACCCAATACTGAAACCCTGTCAACAAAAATAGTCACCAGAACACAGAGCAGAACACTAAACTCTGCAACAATATTCAGAACCAACTGTATCATCCAAAATCACAGCTTAAATGGTATACGCTACTTCGACGAACCAAACCCACGTACATACGCGGTTTTACCAAAGCCAACCTGTGTATAGATCTATAAATATTCAATCATGACTTGCAGTGATTTCAAACTTAAGTTATACCCAGTTCAGATCATCACATGCGTCAGTATACAGATCTAGAATAAACATAATCAATCATATAGAGATAGTTCATTTCAAACCATGTGATCTCGATCTATCCTTAGATCTTGTTCTCCATCAACTTGTGAGATCCCTCCTTAGCTTAGATCAAGCAACCCATAACCTGCATACTGGATCTCATCCTTCATCAGATATTCAAGACTTTCTCAACACGATAGCCTAATGATCTTCTTCTCCTTTTATAGTCTTAGGCCTTTTACAATACCATGGTCCAAAACCATAACAAACTAATACCATGCACCCAATACTAGGGATCAACACATCTGACGAGGTACCATGGTCAAACACCATAGGCTCAAGTACCAAGGACTAACTGCCATGGACCAAAGGTAAGTTATCCAGCATATACGCGCTTTTCCTCACATGGAAGTGCGTGCATACGTATACGCGACTTGGTAAAGTCTAACCCGCGTTTATACATGGCTCGGTCACAATGAACCTGCGTATATGTATTTTCTCTTCTTCTTATAGTCTGATCATCAATTCCTCCTGCTGACCTTTTGCACTATGATTTGTCATCTGTGTGGTTTTCCATCAAGGACAACACTTATCTCATTATGCCAACAATCTCCCCCTTTGGACTTGATGGCAAAGCTAACTTGTCACACTTAGAACTATCCCATGCATTCAGTCACATCTGAGATCTCTTCTGTAGATTCATCTAGTTATATGTAAGTGAGATGATCTACTATGATAGGGTTGCCATCAAGTACAACATATGTATCATAATGCCAACAATCTCCCCCTTTGGACTTGATGGCAACAACACCAAATCACTCTCCCCCTTTGACATCAATGGAAAAGGGCACACCAAGATATTCCCTCTCCAAGATAAGCATTCTGTTGTTCATACTCCCCCTGAGTACCTGTTGAAATCTCTGAATGAGCTCCCCCTTTGGATATGCCAAGGTGTACCAATTTGTCCATGCTCCCCCTGAATACATGCTTTACTGAATAGTGATGTTCATGCTTCCCCTGATTGTAGGCAAGATCAAAAATATGTTCTTCAAGAAGAACCAAGACTTATACATCATACAAGACCTTCCTATCACCAAAAGACTCAATAGATACATCCATCACCCAACCAAGTGGGGATCATCTACCCAACCAAGTGGGAATACATCAGAAATTTACACATGATAACCAATTACATTACATCTTCATCCCAGGCATAGTGGGGAAACCAAAATAGGCCGTTACATGACCTTGACACCATATAAGAAAGAGATACATGACATAGAGACGAAATATATGACTTATGAAAGTCACCAACAACTGATAGCAGCAGCAACTGTCAATCACCATTCAGATCAACAACCAAGATTTCATTTTGTTCTTTCTCTGCCTTCGGTCTATCTGAAACCCAACTACAACTGTGAACAAGAACCAAAAGCTTCTAAGATAATGCCAACAATACATTATTAGAAGATTATCTGCTCCCCCTGAACCTGTGACGGATGGTATCTGTTAGACCCATATCAGAATATCTTCAACCAAAACCTACTCCTTCTGATATCCATCAAACCTCCATATACATGACTTTCTCTGAATAAATCAGCGTATGTACGCGATACTCTTTATTAAACTTGCGTACAATTATTTCCAGATCAGCAACCTGCAAACGTCCTGTACCAAGGTGTGTCTGCATATAGAAATCAATTCATCCTTTTGAACCACATCATAAAATCATTCACACTATATCATATGTGTATAGCCATCTTATCAACAAGATCATTCATGTACCATTTCTTGGGAATATTTGCATCAATCAACATATGGGAGTACTAACTCATCTACATATAGAACATATCTCCAACTACCAGCTTTGTGTATCCAGCACTATCATCAACATCAACAATCCTCATCCATAAGGTCACCTGCATCATAACTGTATTACATAAAGAGTGTGGGTTCAAGCTTTGAATTTTTCCTTGTCTTTGTGAGGATCACCATGTAAGCATCATATATGCACCATTAATCCACAAACATGATCTAAACATCAACTATGTAACCCCAAGAATCATATGAGGTTTTATCATGGACAACTCATAACCACATCATAGCAAGATACATTATTTAGCCATATAAGCATCATCATCAAGGACTATTAACCATAATGCCAACAATGCATTCTTAAAAGCATATGCTCCCTCTCAACCTGTGTCATCTGTTTACTATTGGATCTGATCATGCATAAGAAAGCATCAAGACATCCTCATCATCAAGTTAGGATCAAAACACTTCTAAAACTTTTTACAAAAATCACGACATTTCCACACATCTTCAGCAGACTGTAACTATTGACCGATATAGCAAATAATGGACTGAAACATATTAGACCCCTTTTTCCGAGCCTATCCCCGCTGCTTTTCCTCAGACTGACATATACGCGACTTTGTAGTGTATAGATAGCGTATATACGTGGCTTCTCTTTATGAAACTTGCGTATGAGATTCAGGACACTGAAGTTGTACACTTTCAGCTCCCCCTGAGTTAGTTATGTCTGTGTTGTACTGTATTTGAGTACTTTGTGCGGTGTTGCATCTTTCTAACTGAACTTCCTTCTTCTTCCATATCTTCAAGTGTGATGATGATTTCTCCTTTTGGTGTGATGTCCGTACTTTGTTCCTGCAATCCCTTGCTATATGTCCAAGCTTGTTACATGCACAACATCTTACATGTTTCATATTCCTCTTGTAGCAATCAACAGCCTTGTGACCATACATATTGCAAGCAAAACAATATCCATTAAAGTACCTTGAATGTGATGATCTTTCTGCATGATGGTCTTGAACCCTTCTTATTCTGCATCTAGCTGCAACATGTCCATGATTATGACATACATAACATTCAACATTATTCATAGGAAGAGTAAAAGATTTTATTTGAAGAATTTCTTTCCTTGATTGCTGATGGGGTTGACCTCTCATCTCCTTGTTGATCATTTTAGATTTCTCTTTAGAGTTCCTTGCTTCACCTTGTGAACTAGATTCACCTTTAACAAATTCATGGAAACCAAGACTAGTCTTGATAGCAGGAGACCTTTGACTACTAAGAATATCATCCAAGACTTTAGTACTATCTTGAAATCGTAATAGTTTATCCTTTTCTTCTAATTTACCTTTCAAGATATTTACCTCAACTTGATGTTGCTCT